>JAGFPH010000989.1:51359-68942 GCA_018207615.1 Philaenus spumarius
GTTCCTTTCTTGATGATGGCAGTAAAAATAATATCATTGGTGAAACTTTTAAGAACGTAAACGACAATCATCTTCCTTTTCTGTTGAAGTTTATGTCCTTGTATTTCCTTGGAAGAATTTTATAGTTACCGAAGGGGAGTCGAAATCATCATTCTGCAGTAGCGCCTAAACCCGCACGGTATATTTTTGTTTTTTAATCACAGTTTTGTGTGTTATTTGTCATAGAAGTCGTTTTTCTGGAAGCATTTTATAATCAAGGACTATTTTTACCAGTCATTACCTAATATCTGTCGCGTACTCTGGTACAAGGTTGATGTGCAAGGCAATATGTATCTGTTAAGTACAGATAGCGCCTATTCAAATTACCGCGCTCCCCACCACACAAATGCTCTTCCCATGCTTTTCAAGTTAGTACATAGATTCCTAGAGATTCCGTCAACCGTCAAAATGGAATTTCGCCTATTTTGATTTACCGGCCATGTGACCTATGATTTTACTATTTGATTGGTCACAATTATAATCATCTACTTTGTGCGGACATGCTAAGAAGACACGCGTTTCTAATTGCCGATCCAAGTCCAACGGAAAGGATATGTTCAAATCAGATACCAGTGCGCGAAACTAAGATTTCTCTCTCTCGCTCAATTTAACTATAAAAACCTGTCAATAATTAACTAATCTGTATAGCTTACAAACTGATGAATTCATAAACTCTATTGTTTCGCGAAGTGCGCGTTGTGTCTATCACAAAGAAGTGATTTTGTTTTCTTTAAGTTATTATTTTATGTTAGCCCTTGTCTTGTGTACATATGAACCAATAAATGGTGATTTATATTTATTTATAAGCTAGCTAGCTCGCCGAAAATGCCTAGACTCCACCACGTCTCCTAGTGGATTCATCTTGCGTTGACATCCGAAAGAGACGCCATTTTTAGTGGTCCCAAGACGAAGTCGTTTCAAGGTATTGTAACAGCATTATAATATGGATCACTTACTATAGATTGGTTTAATTATATGTTCACAATTTTGTATAAATATTTTATTAGTTTTATATTTCAAAACTAATTGGTCCCTCGACAAAGTATAAATTTATTCTCTAATTATCAAACAGTATGTTTTAAGAAGAACAAAGTAGAAAACAATTTCAACGACATTTTCTATAAAAGCGAATAAAGTTACATTCTGTCAATCAAGGCTAATTTCAAATTATTCGGTCCACGTAGAAGGTGAAGAAACAAGAGAATTACGGGCAATGTTATAGTTTTATATTGTAAATTAAAATAAACTGGAAAAATGTGAGTTAAACTCGTTCGACAAGAGTTCCTAAACACCAGTAATTTAAAATAGCAACCAAGAAATGTTAATAACTTCAATATTATACCAACACATCACAAAATCTATCTCTCTAACCAATAACAATTTTATTACTATTTTCGGAAAACATTATATATTCATTGAGTGGACCAGTGAAAAGAAAAGTAAGGGGCGGCTACCAAAAACTGTGTATCAAAGACCACGAAAGAATACCGTTGAGGGACGTGCTTGTGTACACCGAGACCTTGAACGCTCCAATCGCCGTAGTGCGACGTTGTCACGTTCTTCCAACGCTTCTAACTGAATGCGGCTGACTCAACGCATTTATAATTCTTTAAACTGTGCGCTCAAGCCTCGAGCGATATATATCACGAGTGTTCGAGACTAGTAGATATGGCAACGCTGCGCGCCCATCCTATTGGCCGCCACGCAACGGTATTCTTTAGTGGTCTTTGATATAGGCTTCTTACCGTATGTACCATTGATACAACAAACATCAACATTTATTTTGTTCTACTGTAGTTTCTCTGTAAAATACATAAAAACCTCTACCAAGGTCCAACATAGTTGCTGCAGTCCAACATTTCAGGAATATCTTTAAAGCTATATAGCACAAGAATCTGAAGAATATAGTTTTTAAACACACCATTAAATAGAATTTTTGAAATTAATTCCCACAACAGTGCCTCACAAAATGTAGAGCGAAATATTGTATTTTGTTTTGATTATATAAATATATTGTCGACTTTTGCGTAGGGTTGCGATCTGACTTGGATGCTCAAGGTCTCCGGGTGAAGTCTATGAATGTTTACTTGACAGGCGAAATGTTGATTTCAAGTGATATTAGCCCGTCAGTGCTTACCACATAAAATCACAAAAGCCTGCCAAATTTCAGTTTGATACTTTGATCTGTTAATTAGAAATATGACTGACAGACTGATAGACAAGTCTGTACCAGAGGAACTTGACAGGCAGCCGATTGATTTTTATAAAGGTTTTGGTTTTTACTTTTAATTAAGGCGCAATACCATAATAACACTTACTCTACCTTCAAGGTATCGCTACTTCTAAGAAAACTAACCACATTCTTTTTTTTTGTGTATAACCCAAGGAAATCATGACTTGTTTCCTTGTTTGAGGAAGATATACAAGTTCCGATGTGACACCAGACGGGACTATAACATGGATTTTAAGAGGATTTAAGTTCCTTCATAATTGTTATGTAAATTTTCTCAAATATATGTATGCTTGTAGCTAAAGATTGAGCGTATGTGTTTTAAAAACTGAATTTTTTGGTGCGAATCAGGGCAAAGCCCAAAATTTGTTTGTTTGGATGGAAGCTGATTTTCAAGCGTTGAAACTTCTCGCTTTAAAACAACAAAAAATAGTCAAACATCTAAACATTCTAAACATACGAAACAAAAATGGGTCAAAGATGTATTTTCGCAATTGTGTTTTTTTAAAGCAAACCTTTTCAGGTTTCAGTTATAATTTGATGTTTCGAGTTTAAAGGAAACAAGTGTTTAAAAGCGGTAAGTTAATTCTTGTGTATAGATTAAATCCCAACAAAAACATATCCGTGAAAAAAGGCTAAGTTCTACACTCCTTCCAAAAAGATTCAACTACAGTGTAAATATCACGACTTTTACAGGCTGACGTTTCTGGGAGGGGTTCTGAACCTTAGGTTAGGTTTTTGTTGGGGGTATAATTCCTTTTTACTGGCTTCGGCATCGTGGGCTTTTGAATGTGTTTGATGATCAGCGCATAAAATAGTCTGACCTGAATTTCAAGTTGTACATCAAATTTAATCTGCTAATTTTAAGTATATAAATTTATTAATTTGTTTGAAAGGTAATATAAACTTATTAAATCGCATTCACCAAATTGGCATTTATATTTCATTTTTGGTAACAATATCAATTGGTTTTTTTTTTAGTTTGCCATTGCAAATGTATCTCTTAAGTTTAATTAAATAGTTCCAGAATTGTATATTGTTTTGTTGTTTTCTTTTTCTTCTCATGAACAAATTTTATACATTTGTAATGGCAAATTAAAAAATAGCAGTTGATATTGCTACTAAACATGAAATCTAAATGTTTGTTAATCTAAAACATTTTTGTTAGTGAGATTTGGGGAGCAGTCCTACCTTCTTACATGTTAACATAGGTACACTTTTCTCAAAAACGTAATAAGATATAGAGAGTTGATTTTTGATACACTTTAACATAGACCTTAATACATTTAAGCCAGGCCAAATTTGTTTATTTAAATTTTTGTAGTAGATATATTTTTTTATTAAATGCTTTTAAAACACTGAAAGTTGTTTGTATAGAAAATTAATAAAATAAAAATTGCAAAATATTTGTTTAAAATCTCTGGAGTAAATGTTCAATCTACTGTTTTGCTCAAGTGTGCAACGTTTCAAAATTACAGCTAAAAAAGTTTCTGAGAATTATATACCTATTTTTTAATGTAAGAAGATAGGGAGGACTGCTAACCTTAGTTTAGTTAAATAGTTCCAGAATTTTATATTGTTTTGTTGTTTTATTTTTCTTCTCATGAACAAATTTTAATTTCTTATAATTGATACGATTTTTCCTCGAGGTTTGATACACAGCAGTGAAAGTTAGACTTGATTGAATTTTCAGCAGATATTGATAAGAAATGTAAACAATTATAAAAAGCAGATAAACACCCATAAAGCAGATGCAAATTTGTTCACCTTTGCCGCCGAGTGCCCGGTATTGCGTTCCTCATTACAAAGATCAGGATTATAAGTTCTGTAACTTGAAAACCGCTGATACGATCAGTTTAAATTTTCATTTCTGATTAAATAAATTTTTTTCCGTTCTTGCATGAATACAAACTGAGGAAGCAACATTAGAAATTTTTGCTTGGGAAATAATAAGAATATAAATATAATTATAAAAAATATAATAACGGGAAATGATTCGACCCATGAAGTTTTCTAAGGTGGTTGCTGCGGGTTGTCCGGTATTGCGTATCTCAGCTTCCAATATATATCAGTGTATGAGACGACGTAAGTAACATATTTATATATAAAAAAATTATAAATAAATATATATATAGCCAAATCCACTGACTCACTGATCACGATTTCTCAAAAACTACTGAACGGATTGGAACAAAATTTGGTATGTAGCTTCCTCTAGGGCCATAGGTGTTCACTAAGAAAGATTTTCAAAAAATTCTAAATTTTAGGGGGGGTTTGGTTGTCAAAGTTACTAAATCACGATTTCTCCAAACCACTGAACGGATTTAAACGAAATTTGGTATGTAGCTTCCTCTAGAGCCCTAAGTGCTCGGTAAGAAAGGGTTTAAGAAAATTCGAAATTTTAGGGGAGGTTGGGGGGGGGGGGGGGTTAAAATTACTAAAAATCCCCATAAGAAATACATAGTGCAATATATTTATTGTTTGTTAATATACATTTAACTTTGATTTGTCTATCCGTGCAAAGCCGGATCGGGCAAGGTAGGGATTAGATATAATCGAATCTTTTTGAGAAAATGACAGTATTTTCTTTACTTACACTACTATGCTTACCTTTGTTTCCACCTATCTACTATTACGGAAAGTGCTTTTGTCAGTCAGTAACAAAATGAAATTTTGAAATTCTTCCCTTTTGAAAAGGCTTATTATTGAGGGCTCAATGTTTTACAGTGTCCTGAAGAGCTTAATCTATGTTTAAAATTTCAAAAGCTCATCTTAAGAATTAGCAGAGATATGAGGGTGGGAAAAACAGAGTATGTTCAGATACACTACCTTGCTTGCTGGAATTTGGTCTGGCGGACTGCCGTGCGCTCAGATTTCTTTCTCCCTCAATTTTGTTCTTACAACTTTCTCAATAACGACTATCAGAAAGTAAAAAAAAAAAAACATTAATAAAAGTGAATATACAGACTTCTTAAAAACCTCTAGCGTAAAAACGAGGACACGTTGTCAATACTCGAAACAGTCAAATCCAATTACAAATATCGGAATGTAATTTCCATTAGCACCGCGAAACCTGCCGCAAACCCATCCCGGATCTCTCTATGAACTTGCACCTAATTATTTTACTTTGATTAATTGAACCGTTGAATGAGTCTTGCATAAGCTCGAAAGTTCGTTGAACTCACCTGCATACGAGCGTGTGACGTCATATGGAAGCAGGTTACGAAGAAAGTGGAGCACATGTGATGACGTCACGGACTTACCTCCTTTTGTTAACCTAGGCCTAAACAGAACTAAACACTTTTCTAATTATCAGCGACAGTCCCACTTTCTTACCACTGTAGATTGTTCTGTTTTAATTATCTGACTTTTTTAGATGGAATACTTTAACTTACGAATTTTTAAGTATGTTGATGAAAAACAGTTTGCGCAGGTCACTAAATCTTTTTGTATTAAGTAATTTATCGCTTTGTAGACTCACAGTTTCAGATCTTTGAGTTTCTGCGGTGATCCAAGTCGGTGAATTTGGTGTTTGTAAATTTATTAAATTTAAATATTTTTTACTAATTCAAAATCGTATAAAATTATGAAAATAATCCTCAACTTTTACAAACTGAATGATTTTCTGTACTTAAAAAATAAAATGCTAAACACATGAAGTATTAAGGAGATACAGTAAATCTATGTAGACTACATATATACACTGGTTTACATACAGGGTGCTAGAGAAAGCTAGAACCTGGTTAATACTATACAACTAAACTTGACGGCCTACATTATTAAAGAAAAGAAAACCCTCATACACAGTAATCTCCACAAATAAAATACAAACAATTATTAGTCACATTTTTTCCCTAAATTAAAGTCGTAAATAAAATTAAACTTACGCTTATGTATTTATAAAAATCGTATATTTCATCAAATAAACGGTACCATGAACTGGCACATACTTTCTCACAATCAGATTTAAATTATTAAACAGATTCACTGTGACTTCATAATTGTAGGAGGGGTAGGAGAGGTGATTTATTAAAGTAGGATAATAACTAATAAATATTATTATTATTATCTAGAGGGAAAACTATTCCATCGATTTCGAACAAGTTTGCACCAAACACGTCAATTGGGTCTGTATAGATGCATGAAAATAGTTTTGATAATTGTTGAAAACCAATACCATTTATGGCCAAAACCCCCAAAAATTGTTATTATTATTATTATTATTAGCTAAACGAGAATTTTGAGAAAGATGCGGTTTTTTTGCATATGGTAGGGTACATTGAAGGCTACAAATAAATCAAATTTTATCAAAATCGTTAGAGCCATTTTTTTATACAAAAATAATAACTGATTTTTTGGGGGTTTTTTTTCAAAAAGGGGGTTGTTTTTCAAAAATATTCAAAACCGTTTTTCGTGCATCTATACAGGCCTACTTGACATGTCTGGTGCACATTTGTTTGAAATCGATCAAATAGTTTTCGCTCTGGCTTTGTATACATACAGACAGACATTTTGTAAAAACCACTTTTTTGAACTCAGTGGGTCCCAAAACGGATATTTCCACAAAAATCTCAACATCGATTGTTTTTTCGATCACTATACATTCTCTATACTATAGTATAGTGAGAAAGCAAAATGATTAATAAGTAGTTTATACAATTTATTTATGACTAAATGTGATACACAATAAACGACTGTTGGGCACCTTAAAACTACTGCAAAATCTGACATTTTGTTCTCCAAATTGAAGCAGTTATCTTAATTTGTTTAATAGTACGATTGTTATGGTACGCAAGAGTATTGTAAAACGTGACGAGGAAAAACTGGTAATCCGTATTTCCAAAGTCCAACTTTATAAATGTAAGATTTAGTTCGATTCAAGATGGTCAGCATCACATTCAATATTTTTACCCTAAGTGTATCACCAAAAAGTTCTCTTTGAATAATGGAACTATATTTTTTACTAAAAACTTTACTTTCCCTTACTTTACGATATATAGTTTATGCCGACCATTGTCCTCCCTCGAAACAGCTCGCATTCTCTTCTGTCTCTTGATTTCCCTTCCCATCTCTTACTTTCGTCATCCTCAGATTCTCCATGATTTTCCTGGGGACCCTCTCCTTCATCTATCACCTGTGTTTTAAAATACACCTTTTCCCACTTCTCCCTTCACCCATTTCCTCTAAACGACCAAGCCTCCACAGTTCGAATAGAAATTGCCAACAGATATACTGTAGGCAAACTTTAGAGTTTTTTTATCTGTGGCTAAAAATTAATAAATAATATAAGGAAGAAAGCAGAATACATAGGAAAATAAATTAAGGGGTGTACAACATACTGCCCTTGCGTGGAGTTCATCCAATCGATTGAGCCGTCTTGAAGAGCTGATGGTTACCCTCGTTATAACTCATGGTATTCTGATGAAACACAGAGAACCACCACATTGTCCACAGTGTAGAAATCTTATTATTCACATATTTTATTAATGTTGGAGTCCAGAATATGTTTAAGATGTTTTACCTAAATCAGTTCAAAGGTGTTTGGAGACAATCTCAAGGGTACAAGCTTTTGTAAATCACCTAAATATTTTAAATTTATTATTAATCGGCTTGTTGTTTCTTTTTAATATGTTTGGCTTTTGTGAAATAGTTTTAAATGTAAAAGCTTAGTTTAACTCTTTCATTTATGTTGAATATTTAACTTAGTTTTAATTCTGATGGCAATGATAATCAGATTTAAGATTTAAAAATCATATTGGTATTTAAAGGCATAGTCAATTGTAAATCTAAGACGTTTAGAGTAAAACTATTGTTTTTTATTGTAATGTTAATTTTTTCTATTTCTACTTATTCGAGCTTAGAATTTTAAATGAAATATAATTTTACACTAAATTATCATTTTAGATACTATGTATGCATTTTACTCTTTTTGCTCATTAATAACATTTCCTTTATATTATCTTCAAGTCACACCACCCTGTGTCACAGCTTCTTCATTATCTGCTTTTTGAAGTCACTATACACATAGGTGTATTCGTTTTTCCAATTGCAGAACTAAACAGAAATTAGCAACATAATTTATTTATGGTACCACTCCTGTAGAAAATATGACAATAAAAAATTTAAAAAAACATTTGCTTACAAAAACGAATTTGGAATTGCTGCACGGCTTTTAAGGTCTATTATGTAATGTTTACTTTAGTTTAAAAATTACTAACGCAAGGCAATTTCCCCGCCCTTTGTAATATATTAATTAGTCTGTAATGTTGTTAGATAATTTATTGATCCAAATAGGGTTATTTGGTATATACAACTTTAGAAATTCATTAAGGGAATAGTAATGGGTCAGGAACCTTGATTAACAAAACTAATAACAATATAACAATTAAAATAAATGTAAAAAAATGTGATTAAAGAAATAATATCCAGATATAAGAAGATACTAAAAGTAATTTGCTGCTGTCTAAAATACAACAGACAATCCGTGCAGAACTTACAGCGAACAAACGAATGAATCTAACTTAGTAGAAACAGTTGGTTCAAAGAGTAAACATCTGAGGTCAAATATTTTTGAAGTCCTAATGCATCAAAAGGGAGTAGAATTCAAAGAAATTAAAAATTCAATATAGGGTGAGAGTGGCACCATTTTCAATGTATTTGAAAAGTAAACGTTTGGCTTACTTGGTCCTGTTTTAAGATGGCGGCCGTAAATTTAAAAATGTTTGGTATTTACTATCACTGAAATTTTTTGTTTTTCAGAAACCAATGTAATTGTTATACCATTCCAAACAATGTGAAATTTGAGCAATTTTTCACAAGTTCTCTAACATTTAAAAATGCTAAATTTCGGGGAAATGGAAATACCTTGCCTAAAAAAAATTCAAATGGCAACGTAGGCAGAAAGGTATATAAAAGGAGTTTGAAAGTATGTATTTCAACTTTGGTCACAGCTACCATTTCAAAATAGCAGCAAAAACTGATTTTTATCATTTTGTGGCTTTTTTTGTTAAAATTTTGAAGCAAACGGAGAAAATAAATTAGCTGTCATTAGTTAACATATTCTTAAAAAATAAAAATTGTTATCGGTAAATAACATTGTTAAGAAGTTTAAAAAAATTATGTTGGGTAACATTATCCTATTGAAAATGTGTTTTATTTTAAACCATCATGACAATGATATTCCATGTGGTTATTCCCTTAATATATATTTTTATATTTTAAGAATTTACAAATAATGTAAATTTATTTATTTTCTTAATGTGTTTCCATTTCGTTTAGAAGAAAAGTTCCATAAAACGAAAACATTTTTCAGCAGCCATTTGTTAATGGTTGAGGTTATAACTAAAGTTTATGCACACAAGTTTTAAATTTTAGAGATTGTTTTATATTCCATTTAATCTAAATTGATATTTAAAATGTTTTGAATATGGCAAACAAATGTTTCTTACTTTTTCATTTACTCTTATTTTGAACGTTTTGTAAAGGTAGAAAAACTTGTGAAAACGTGCATAAGTTGTCATTGATTGAAGAGTGTATAGTTAGAAATATTTGGTAAAATTATAATTTCCGAGAATAAAACCGTGCAGTAATTGTAAAACAAAATCTTGAACGTTTGCCCCGCCATCTCGAATCGGGAATCAGCAAGTAAACTGTTTGCTTTTAAAAAGCCTTTAAAATGTTGTGACACTCGTTTAAATATGTATTTTGGGATTTGAAAGAACGTACTTAGAATCTTTAGCTAAAAAAGAGTTTGATTGCAGCTGAAAACCAAATGTCTAAACAAGTTCTTTATTCGTACTGCACAGTTGGTAAATTCGACTCTATACGGTAATGAAACAAAAATACACCCATCGAAAATTGGAATGTTTTCTACGAAGATAAGTAAACTAAGACATTTATCAAACAAAACAATCTTGTCTGTATGTAAACCTAGGATAAGAGTTATATTAAATCTGTATGAAGTCTAAAGCGTGCGCAGTGCACTTTAATTTAAAGCCAAAGTGAGACCAGTGGTTACATGCGCTACTCATCAGATGGAAAGATGCCAGTGGATAAGGAGCGGAGAAAATACGTTCAGGCGTTTTCAATCTCTATGCAAATACGGTTTGATTACATAAATAATCCGACTGCAGTGTAAGGTGTGGGAGGATCAACAAACAATATAACAAGTGCTTATGATTTCTCGTTGTGTCCAGAACAATACATTTTTCGTTGTAGATATAAGACTACACACTTTAACTATTACCCGATTTCAAAAAACCCTTATGATACTTTAATTGATTAATTAAAAAAATGAAAACCAGTGATTTATTTACTTACTAGCTGACCCGTACGGCGTTGCCCGTGGTGGATGGTATTTAATTTTCAGTCCTTTTAACGTAATTGTATCCTTTTTAAGTGTTCAGTCAGTGAGTGGTATTTGGCTTTTATATATATAGATCTCAAATAATAAAAGCACTATTGTCATAATAGTTCATAAAAGATCTGAAATTATGATTTTAGTAACTATGATCCCCCCAAACCCCTCCTAAAATTTCGAAATATTTCAAACCCTTTCTTAGTAAGCACCTATGGCCATAGAGGAAGCTACATACAAAATTTCATTCCAATCCGTTCTGTAGTTTTGAAGAAATCGTGATTTAATAATTTTGACCCAACCAAACCCCGCCTAAAATTTCGAATTTTTTGAAACCCTTTCTTAGCGAGCGTCTATGGCCCTAGAGGAAGCTGCATACCAAATTTCATTCCAATCTGTTCGGTAATTTTGAAGAAATCGTGATTTAGTAATTTTTACCCCCCAAACCCCCCTAAAATTTCGAATTTTTTCAAACCCTTTCTTAGTGAGCACGTATGGCCCTAGCGGAAGCTACATACAAAATTTCATTCCAATCCGTTCTGTAGTTTTGAAGAAATCGTGATTTAATAACTTTGATCCCCCAAAACCCCCCTAAAATTTTGAATTTTTTGAAACCCTTTCTTAGCGAGCGCCTATGACCCTAGAGGAAGCTACATACCAAATTTCATTCCAATCTGTTCGGTAAATTTGGAGAAATCGTGATTTAGTAATTTTTACCCCCCAAACCCCAATAAAGTTTCCAATTTTTTAAAACCCTTTTTTAGTCAACACTTATGGCCCTAGAGGAAGCTACATACCAAATTTCATTCCAATCCGTTCCGTAATTTTGAAGAAATCGTGATTTAATAACTTTAATCCCCCCAAAACCCCCCTAAAGTTTCGAATTTTTTCAAACCCTTTCTTAGTGAGCACCTATGGCCCTAGAGGAAGCTACATAACAAATTTCATTTCAATCCGTTCGGTAGTTTTTGAGAAATCGTGATGAGTGAGTCAGTGAGTGAGTGGTATTTCGCTTTTATATATAGATTAACCATGTAATTATTTTACCTAAAATTTGTATTACTTTTATAATTTCCAAAACACATTGTAACCCAGCTACTGAAAACATCTTAGTCACCTATGTTTCGTTGGTACTTCCTAAATTAGTAAAATGCTGTTCCCCTTATTAAAATGTAGGCTAGCTACTAAATAAAATCCAAATGTACCTGTTACGTACTTTTTAAATAATGGCTTAACCTGTTTGAGCCTTAGTATTACATATTTTTTAAATTTGAGTGCACTTACACTTTCTGGGTTGGATGTTTTCCAATGGTTGTTATTTATTTATACTTATTTTTTTAAATTTATTTTCGAATTGTTTCACTCTGGTCTAGGACTAACCTTAAATTAATTATTATGTTTTTTATTCCAGATGTTCAAAATCAGCTGACGTGAAGCAGTAACATATTTTGTTATTTTATTGCTACAATAAATACACCCAAAAAGTGTTTTACAGTTAGTAAGAACCGCATGGTTTTTTTATCAAAATATATGTTTTTGTAACTTCTGCTTTAAAGTTCTGTTGGCCGATTATAATAAATTTGGTATACATAGAATGATTTTTGTGAGCACATAATTCACGAAACTCTACTATGGGTATCATAGAAGAGTATATCATCAAATGATATACAGTATTTAACATTTGATGATAAATATATCAAAGAACCCCGGCATTTATAAAAACTAATCAGAAAACTCAAATTTTCTTAGTTGTTAAAGCAATCCGTATGCTTTTTGAGCTTTCAGTGAGAAAGTTCGAGATCATTGACTCAATGGCGCTTTAAAAATTATTAAAGTTGTTCTAGTAGATCTTTCGAAACGGACTACCCGTGTGTTAAATAGCGAGACCAGACTAATGAGTTTAGACAGTTTCAACTGGAAGTCTGCTATTTGGCACCTAAAGAATCTAAGGAAAATATACAGTTTCGAACCCAGTGCTCCAAATGAAGTATTTTGGGGTTTGGATGGATTTTGAAGAAATTTCAAATGTAAATTTAGTTTTGGTGTTTCTAATTCTAAATCATGTTTCGTCTTACTTGGTCACATGTAAAGATAGCAACCCCGTTAAATATGACTTTGGTTAGCTGTGAATTAGTATGGTTTCAGCTAAAACCAAGTGTCTAAATAAAGGGTACACTCTGTATATAAAATAAACCAGCCTCTTAATACATTCAGAGGAAAAAGTCTAGAATACATAGGAACCGTTGCGTGCTTATCTAATAGGTTAGGTTAAATATTAGATAAGAATAACAGATAAATAAATACACGAATATACTGGCTGTTTCAACTTGGTTCATAAATTATCTGTATTATTTTGTATGTCTAAACAATGTATGCAAATGAACTACTAGTTATTATTTAATATAAACTATTTATTGGTATGAGGGAATTCGGAGGGAAATATCCCGTACCTGTGTCAGGAAGAAAAGTTGTTGAGTTTGTATGTCGACACCCCGGCCCGTTCCTTGTTTTTATACCTGTACCTTGTTGGTCAGTTTGTATATTAGAAATGACCCAAAAAAACTTGGGCAGTTTGTATGTGGCCTACAATATTTATCAAAGTTTACCGCATCATCTCTATGTGTTTATAAATCAAAATGAAAGCTGGATTCAAGACTTTTGCTTCACTTTGTAATCACTTTTTATTATTTATTTAACTTGAATTAATTAAATGTTTTCGATAGGTGATGCATTCATTCATCTATGGTTTTTACACCAACGGATTTTCAATACAGACTTTGGAATTTGCTACGACGCATTGTTGCCATATTGATGAATACTCATCAAGCAATTACAAAAACAGATCACAGTTCAGTTTACTTGTTTGCAATGTCAAGAAATTTAACAGAAATCTGGCATCATGGGGTGCATCGGCTGCCCCTTCCTGATTGGCCTAGCGCGCGCGAGCGCCCTCTCCCCACTACGGTAGCGTGGTTCTCAATCCTAAAGCAGTTTAAATCAAAGTATAGTAGAAAACGCTCAAACAAGAAACATAACTTTTACTAAGAACTTTTTCGAAACCATAAAGTAGATTTTTTACTTAAAAAAAAACTGTTAAAGATAGAAATTTCTTTAGCAACGATTAGTATCTATAATGTTCATTAATACATTATTCAAACATATCAGATCTGTATGTACATAGCCTATTCAGCAATTTTAATAATAACGAGATTAATTAAGTATTTTATAATACTTAAAAAAGTTTTTTATAATACTTGTATTATACAATGATATTATTATTACAAGTATTGATTGAACATTTATTTTGTTTCAACTATTTATATTTAAAACACATTTGAATTCAATTTCGAGCTGGTACTGGTAGAAGTAAGTGTGTGGTAATTATGATCTTTATTTAATTACTCTATAAATACTTGTACATATAGGTAATCATTATTACATAAATTGAAAATGACACATCCAACGTCATAATTCAGATGTAAGTATTTAAACACTTTGATAAACTTTAGCTGGTTAGAGGCGAAAAGAACCAATCATAAGCTGAAATAATTTCCTAAAATTTTTGTTTGTCTTTACCCGGATCCAAACCGAAGACCTTGAGCAGGCTCAATATTTCATAATTTGTATTTAAAAAAGTTTGATAGCTTATATTAGAAACCAGGGGCCCTGCCCCTGGACGCTTCGCGTCCCAACCCCGCCTCGGCCTTCGGCCTCAGATGGCTGCTTCGCTTCGCTCGCAGTTCGAAAATTTGCTAAAGAATCTCGTTAATCTTTGGTTCGTTTGTTCATAGGTGATCGAGCACAAATCAGCTGTTTTATTTGGCATCTGACTCAAACTCATTAAACATTATCTCCATAAGATTAACATGGGAAATTTGAAAGATTGTTTGGCGGAGCTCCTTCTCGGGTTAATAGCGGCTAAATGGATGATTGGATCTTGAATCATCTGACGGAAAATATCTCCTTTGAAATTTAATTTTCTACAACTTTTGTATTTAACATTTTTTGCCATCTCTTACCGCTTTCTTACTAAATGCGCTCAAAGTGGGAAAATGAAGAAATTGTAAAAACTGAAAAAATCTTTCCCGCTCAAAAGGTGCTTCCAAAATTAAAAAATGTTAAATTCTGGCAATTTTTCCAAAATTGTTTCGTCGAGAGCTTTAAGGTCGAGGGGGTGCGATTACGGGAAGTGCCTAATAATTAATGTCAGTGAATCGGTGAAATCGTCTAGCTTTAAGGACTTTGGGCGGATCCTCCATTCTCGGATGAATAGTGGCTAAATGGATGATTGGATCTTGAATCTGACGGAAAATCTCTTTTTGAAATTTAATTTTCTACAACTTTTGTATTTAACATTTTTTGCCATCTCTTACCGCTTTCTTTCTAAATGCGCTCAAAGTGGGAAAATGAAGAAATTGTAAAAATTTAAAAAATCTTTCCCACTCAATAGGTGCTTCCAAAATAAAAAAATGTTAAATTCTGGCAATTTTCCCAAAAGTTTTTCTTCGAGAGTTTTAAGGTCGAGGGGGTACGATTACGGGAAGTGCCTAATAATTAATGTCAGTGAATCGGTGAAATCGTCTAGCTTTAAGGACTTTGGGCGGAGCCTCCATTCTCGGATGAATAGTGGCTAAATGGATGATTGGATCTTGAATCTAACGGAAAATCTCTTTTTGAAATTTAATTTTCTACAACGTTTGTATTTAACATTTTTTGCCATCTCTTACCGCTTTCTTTCTAAATGCGCTCAATGTGGGAAAATAAAGAAATTGAATAAATCGAAAAAATCTTTCCCGCCCAAAACGTGCTTCCAAAATTAAAAAATGTTAAATTCTGGCAATTTTCCCAAAAGTTTCTCGTCGAGAGCTTTAATTCAAGTATCAGGTTGATGGGGTTCCGATTACGGGAAGTGCCTAATAATTAATGTCAGTGAATCAGTGAAATCGTCTAGCTTTAAGGACGTTGGGCGGAGCCTCCCTTTTCGGATGAATAGTGGCTAAATGGATGATTGGATCTTGAATCTGACGGAAAATCTCCTTTGAAATTCAATTTTCTACAACTTTTGTATTTAACATTTTTTGCTATCTCTTACCGCTTTCTTACTAAATGCGCTCAAAGTGGGAAAATGAAGAAATTAAAAAAATCGAAAAAATCGTTCCCGCCCAAAAGGTGTTTCCAAAATGTAAAAAATGTTAAATTCTGGCAAATTTCTCAAAAGTTTCTCGTCGAGAGCTTTAATTCAAGTATAAGGTTGACGGGGTTCCAATTACGGGAAGTGCCTAATAGCTGATGTGAATCAGTGTTACCGTCTAGCTTTATATATAAAAATTTAGAGGCAGTTGAAGTTGTAGAATTTCATCCATATTGGAAGAAATTTTGAGTTGACCACGAAGAGGTAACGAAATCAAATTCACATGAATGAAAATATACCATGTTTGAATCAACGTAGTAGGTCAGGTAATGAAGAGTGCAAGCTTGAAGTCTTAGGTTGGTATCCAAGTAAAACCATCAACATTTCTGTAGTTGTAACACAAAGTTGACTTTTAGAAGGTGAAGTAGCTCTTCGGGTACTTTGTATGTTCGATGAAGATTTATCATCCTGAGGTTCGATGGATTTGAAGACGATTATTAAATACTCTAGGCACCATTGAATTTATCCATACTCATCAGACCTAGTAGAGTTGTATTGAGTATTTATTTATGGTTGATAGTAGTCTGCTTGTGGTCATATTATTGTTTATCACGTAGTTAGGTAGCCAACACTCCATCTAAGCAAATAAAGTTAATTTGTTTTCATTTAGACGTGTGATCCCGTTTAGTCAGAAGTCATCGCCCTCTTGTAAGTGATAATTGTAAACTCAATGCTAATTCGGATCAGTGAACTCGAACCTTGCTTAGAGCTGGGGGAAAGCTTTCCTTGCATAATCCACCATCCTGATGCTTTATGATTCTAGACGACGGACATTTCCTTCTCGTTTTGTGTAATCCATTCTTTGTTTTGGTGATTTCATGAATAAGCAATATTTTAATGAAATAAGCTTGCTGTAAACACACACTTCAATGGTTAGTACTCAAGTAATCAGCTGATGGAGCTAGTTCTAAAATATCATGCATTACTTATTTGTTTAAAAAAACCACGTTTCCCAAATAAATGTTAAGATGGATATACTATAATATAATACAATGTTTGTCTGTAATCTACAGATGTGTCTAGGCTGACATGGACTAAGTTTCATAATTAGGCTGGAAAGTAATTGAAAAAGCTGAAAATGTTTTTAGCTGTTTTTTTAGGCTAAAGCAATCTAATTAGTTAAATATAAACAAAAAGAGGAAGCTGATACAAAAAATCAAATAGCCTTAGAAAATATAATAGCATCTTCGAAAAATGGTTAACACTAAAAACTAAGGAATAAAACCTTTTAAAATCATCTACTTACACAAAATATGAAATTCATAAACGTCGATTATTAATCTAAATATGAAAATAAGTAAACTTTCGCGGTTCACGAGAAGATTTGTCTTTAAATTTGTCAAAATTTTCAGGTTTTGTGTATATTATGCTTCAGGTACTCCCGAAAATAATGATCCAGATGGCAAATCTGAGGACGTCAGATTCTACGACTCCTCTATGACCTACCCAATAATTTATCTATTTACTTTGATCTATGTTGTTAATTAATTAGTTATGTTTATTATTATAATTATTATCATCACTAACAGTACTTTTTAATTTCTTTCTGAGAATATTGCATGAAAATGGAATGATACATTTTTCGTTTTGAAGTTATACTTCTTTCCGCACGTTGTAATCGGGATGGGGTGTCGGTCGAGAAACCGCGTCACGCTTTAGGAGTAAAATCCGGAAAGTGCCTTTTTATACCTTTCTACGTATATTCGTATACTTTCCTGTACTTCAAAACGTCGGATTGATTTGAAACTTTGCACACTTATCAAGGAC
>JAGFPH010000989.1:68952-87300 GCA_018207615.1 Philaenus spumarius
AAGGACCGATGACAATGCAATATTAATTTTGTTGGGTGTAGTAAGTGCACATTTATCAAGGACCGATGACAATGCAATATTAATTGTGTTGGGTGTAGTAAGTGAGCACTGATCATGGTCCAAAGAACACGACGTGATTTTCACCCCCTTCAAAAAGTCGGATTGATTTGAAACTTTGCACACTTATCAAGGACCGATGACAATGCAATATTAATTTCGTTGGGCGTAGTAAGTGAGCACTGATCATGGACCCCTGAACACGTTTTCGGCAGTCATTAAACATTTTATATGCAGGGTGATTCACGACGATACGCAGAAACTTCGGGAGCTCGTTCATTTTGTTGGGTGTAGTAAGTGAGCACTGATCATGGTCCCCAGACTAACTGTGACCAACCAAACAGATGCAACGATAGTATTCATAAGCGTACATAACAAAGAAGGAAACGATGGGATATTAATTTTAAAATATGCCTTCAGTGTTGGTTAGTGGTTTTATAAAAGAATAGGCTATCATCTACAAAATAGTAGGGCTACTCTAAGTTACGACTAGTTTTTTTCCAAAAAATATTAAATCAATAGTAGGTCTACCTGTCTATACCATTGGATGGCCAAAGAAGTATAACTTCCACCGTCTGGTCCGACGCAGACCCAAATTTTATTTTATATTTTCATTTTATAGCGTTTACTTTTCTCTAACGAGATTTCTTGTCATTGAAGCGCAGAATGCTTACAACTCAAAAACGAAGACATTTATAGAAACAACTGTTATCACCACTATTAAAAAAAAAAGTTTGATTCAATTGCGAATCCAAGACGATGGACAACATTTCAAAACGGAAAACGTAAAATATTGTACACGGCTTGGATCAGAATTAGATTCTGCCTGCAAGTACGTCTCAGGTATGCGATATAAAGTCTTGTCCATTCTTAAAAACCAACCTGCCTTTACAAGCCTTTTCGATTCAAAGTTTTATTTACATAATCAAGCTTTTGTAAATCAAGGTTTTGTGCTGGCATATAGCACAAGTAAACAGAACGCTCGTAACCAGGGGTCACTCTACACAAATGTGTTGAAAGTTCCGACTTATAATTTGTAACTGTATCCAACTGCGCCACTTAGCTCTCTTCGTGTTTACTGTTACAGTATTAGGGAAGGGACCAATGATTTGTTAAATTTATTTATACAATTTAGTTGATAATACATTACTAACTTTATAAGTGTTTACATTTGTTTGCTCTGACGACTGCTGCAAAACAAAGTGTTCTTTAACCTATATTTGATAATTTGTCACATAGGCCAGTCGGTAGAGGTCAATTTAGACCAAAAGTTCCAGTAATTTACAATACTGCTGATTTTTTTTTATGAGTACATTAAAGTATGTAGATTAACATAAAAAAAGTTTACCAGTCTATCGATTTCCCAAAGTCAAAAAAAAAATCGATTATCTTTTTTGTCCCGATTATCCTTAATATTTCGAGCTGGGATGAAGATAGAGAAAAATAAAAAACACCACCGTGTAGGGGAGGTATTTTTCAACAAAAAATGTCATATGTATTTATTTCGTCCGAGCAATGGTTTGTCTGGAAAAAATTCGATAATGCAAGTATGTATTTTGCAGCAGGGGAAATCACTAAAAGGGGACATCTTATTCATATATTAAGCGTTGGCTCTTTATAAATTGACTGAATTTTAATATATCGAATTAAAACTTGGTATAGGCGTTAAAATTTATGTTTTAAACATTTATGCTGAGTCTCAGCTTGTTATCTTTAAAATTACCCAATCTAGGAGTCGATTTCGATTATCGATTTTAGGAGTACCGGACCCACGAACTAATTTCAATCTATTCTAGTTTCGTCAATTTTTGTAATATCAACATCAAATTTGTTTTACAAGTTGAATACACCAGTATAAATGTTCTTAGTAAGTATGAACGATTTTTTTTCATGTTATTTTTAAAAACGAGGCGCTTGAAAATAGTCTTCTGTTTTACCTATCTCGTTTTAACTATAACACTTTTGGATTCAACGACTCCATTTTCGACATTTTTGAACATATCGTTTTAAAAATTGGTACAGAAGTTAAAAACACAATAGTTTCTTGCTATACTTATTTTAAAAACTATATTTAAAAAATTGACTAATCTGCAGCCGATTAACTCAAGCGTTTTGATAAACAATCTAAAAAGTTCTAAAATTAAACTTTTTTAAGTTACTTGTGCTTTGAAAAGTAAATAAAAAAAAGGTTTATACGCCTTGATCTTGTTTGAATGTATATATTTAACTTGTAAAAAATCTTTCAGGTTGATATTTTGAAAATTTTCTAAACTTTAGCTGTTTAAAATGAATTGGTGTGTCCGGTACTCCTAAAATCGAGAAACCCATTAATGAGTCGAGTGACTCTAGATCGGGTAATTTTCAAGATAACAAGCTGAGACTTAGCATAAATGTTTAAAATATATATTTTAACTCCTATACCAAGTTTCAATTCGATATATCAAAATTCAGCCAATTTAGAATGAGCCAAAGCTTAATATATGAATAAGATGTCCCCTTTTAGTGATTTCCCCTGCTGCAAAATACATACCTGCATTATCGAATTTTTCCAGACAAACCATTGCTCGGACGAAATAAATACATATGACATTTTTTGTTGAAAAATACCTCCCCTACACGGTGGTATTTTTTATGTTTCTCTATCTTCACCCCAGCTCGAAATATTAAGGATAATCGAAAAAAAAATGATAATTGATTTTTTAGACTTTGGGAAATCGATAGACTGGTAAACTTTTTTTATGTTAATTTACATACTTTAAGGTACTTATATAAAAAAAAATCAGCCGTATTGCAAATTACTGGTAGTTGTAACCTATACCGACTGGGCTAACATTAATAATTTGAACTAGTTTTTATTATGTATTGTTGGTATTTGAGGTGTGGTTAAACTTTCTTCTATGTCGTGTACAACTAATATTGTACATATGATTACAAGTGGTAAAAGTTTATTTGCAATCGGTTCATTAGTCTTTGCATCAACTTATAAAACGTGATGAATTCTATATCAAATCCCACTAAACAATACCGTTGAGGGACGGGCTTGTATACACCGAGACCCTGAACACTCCAATCGCCGTAGTGCGACGTTGTCACGTTCTTCCCACGTTCTTCCCACGCTTCTAACTGACTGCGGCTGACTCGACGCATTTATAATTCTTTAAACTGTGCGATCAAGCCTCGAGCGGTAAATACCAGGAGTGTTCGAGACTAGTAGATATGGCAACGCTGCGCGCCCATCCTATTGGCCGTCTCGCAACGGTATTCTTTAGTGGGTTTTGATATAGACTTGTATTTGTATACAGATGCGATCAGCGTACTGTCAGAGAACCTTTTTATTTCTGAGCTGTTTTTGAGCTAAATTTCCTCAAACAGGCAAATAATGTTTCATCTGAAATTTTTTTAATATTTTATCTGCTCCTCCAGTTGAACCGGCAAATAATAATAAAACGACAACTGACATAAAATTTGTATCGTTTCACCTTGATGTCATACTGTTTGTAAATTAATAAAATTATACAAGGAAGATGGTTTTAATATTTTCACAAGCTGAACTTTTTAGATTTGGAAAGTTTGTATATTCTCGTCGACTTTGATATTGTTGAATGTGAATTTTCAATTAACTTTTGTCCAGTACGTGTAACCATTCACTACACAGTTTATCTGTAGGCCAATGAACTGAAGATAAATCTCGCCACACACACAGTTCTCGGACAGGCTGAAACCTGCAGATTAGATGGACTGTCGTTTATCTCTGTGTGTGTGTGGGCAAATATTTTAACATCTGATCTGCAAACGAAATCTTTAGGTTAGTTGAAAGTTTTGTGACAGATTTACTTGTATTTCGTACGAAATGAGTGATAAATCTGTATTTTTTTGACGGAATCTACAGACACTTACTGGCATAATCCTTCTTTATGGAAAGTAAAATCAAAGTAAATACAATTCAATTGAATTCTACCAGTATGCCTTTAAGTTTGATGACAGTACAATTAAATTATTTATTAATTATTCTGTTCAACCTCAACCAGCAATTCACTATATCGACATACAATCAAGGCCTTTAAAAAGTGGTTGTGTAAATGATTATGCTTTTAAATTTAAATTTTTTTCTTCTTTTAGCAAAATAACAAATTATTTTAATTTAAAATTTATAAAATTAGGATATAATTCATTTCTGATATTAAAAATAAATTTAGAAACATTAAAAATAAATTTTTTAACTTTAAGTAGCCAATCTTTTGCCCAGTAGCATTTCTTTCTTCCCTAGTTGGTGATATTAATAAAGCTGCAACTTTTTATTTGTATACATAACTATTTTTATTTCACTTTTTACCTACGGTGCGCGTTTTATTTACTGGTACCAATAAATTTTGAACTGAACTGCAAAACTGTTAATGTATGGTGAGTGTACAGTTTGCCTGCAGTTATTAATCTGTCAGTTCATTATCTGCAGACGAAGTCTGTCATCAGAACTGAATAGTGTGTGGCCTGTGACGGTTAAAAATCTTCAGTCCGCGGACTGCCAATAAACTGTTAACGAATGGTTACACTACAACATACTTTTTATTTTGTCATCTGTCTAGAGACAAATCGGACTTACAATTTGTTCCTTTCGAACTGATGACAAACCCAAGTACAACCAAAATCATCAAAGTAAGTCTTAGTAAGTACTTTAAATAATCACAGCACGTTAAAGTGTTAAGTTTTGGAAATTTGGATGAGCTATTGCAGTGAACCTTATTGTGAGAACTAAGGTCGGGATTAGTGAATGAGCACCACTCATGGTCCCCAGAACACGTTTTAGGGTGTCTTGAAAATGTTTACATGTATATTTGTGTTCGAATTCTAACGGCCGCACTTTAAGTGCGATTTGGTCCAAATTTACCAAAAAAATACAACCGGAAGCACAGTTTTGACTAGAAATAACTATTTTAAAATATTTTCTTACTAGTATGAAACTTTTTGAGGTTTTATCTAAAAAAATACGGTAAATGTAGGATATATTCTGCCAAGTTTTTTTTTTACAAAACGTAAAATACCAAAAAGGTACCCCGTCTAAATCCACGTGTGGGACTTTACCGTGGATGCATCTTCTTATCCTACGGCCGAGTTTGTACGTTGAGAGCAAAGCGAAGCAGTACATAATCAAATATTTGGGTAAAACCCTGAAACATAAATAAACTTAATTTTGGAAATTCGCTCAACTCACGTCAGCGGTTCAGCTTCGTGGTTGAATTAAATTACTGTAGAATATTCCTACCCTTTTTACTTTCTCCACCCTATACGTAGTATATGGAGAAAGTATTGTTTTCGTAAAAATGTTCGAATTTGAATTGTCAGTTGAATTATCTGTTTTGGTGCTCCCAGAACCCCAACAAATTGTTTAGTGCGATTATCTGTGTTGGTGCTGCCTGAACCCAAAAATATTTTTAGTGGAATTTTTTGTTTTGGTGTTCCCTGAACCCAAAAAAGTGTTTTTAGAGTGGTGTCTGTCTGTCAGTCTGTCTGTATGTATACACGACCAGAGAGGACACTATTGTCCGATTTTCATGAAATTTGGTATGCAGGTACTAAACCCTAATATATCCAGGTGTTTTTTCATTTTTTGGAATTTTAAATTTTTAAGGGTAATTTACCCCTAAAAACCCATAAAAACGACAAAAATGCAAATTTCCCAAAAACGGTTCTAACGATTTTGATCAAATTTTCAGTATTTATAGTGCTTAAGATTCCAAACAAAATGACACCACCCGCTTTTATCAAAACTTCGGCGTTTTATAATTATGGGGAAATGTTTAAAAATAAACAACTTTGTGTTGTCAATCTAGCATAGCGGCAGCGGCCGAACGGGGTAGCATCACGGTAGCGAGCACGGCCAGTAATTCAAAGGTCGCGCGATCGAATCCCGCCTGGGACAATAATTTTTTTATACGATTGACGTAGGAAGAATATTATTTTTTTGTTTTGTTCTAAAAAGTAGTAAATAAAACGATTAAAAACAATATTATTTTGACTACAGTAAGTTGGGAGAGATTAAAAACAATATTATTTTGACTACAGTAAGTTGGGAGAAAGTTTGTGTCAGTTAACTGATACCGTTTATTTTTTGTTGCATCAAAAAGATTTTTTTCGCCTAAACTGTAAAACAGTACTATTTTTATGAAAAATGCCGCCTACACAGCTTACTGCAACAAAATGAGGGTTGAATGAAGTAATTCGCAGTTTTGTAATCTCCAACTTATAGGGACTCGAATTTAATATTCTTGATGCTGAACGATCTGTGAAACTCCATTATGAACAGCATCCGGTTGGTGCATATAAAATTAATATTGTGCAGGTTATTAGAAAAAGGAAATTAATGTTATTCGTAAAATTGTATTTTCTCAAAGGGGAATTCCTAATTTCCTCTTTTAAGAAATGCACTTAATTACGTCGGCAAAGTACTTGATAATCTTAGTAAATTTAATCTAACCTGTCCAGAAATGTCTGATGAGGTGTTAAACGCACAAAATTTAACTTTGTGGATACAATATTAGCATATATTTAACGAAACTAAAGATTATTCAGGCTTGACAGAACGTAGGTCGAGTTTCGTGGAGATTATCCAATTAACAAAGACTATCGCCAGAAACAGAAGATATTTCCTTTAAAATTAATTGAAAGTTTTGAGCATTGTTTATGGAATTTGTATGTGACCGTTAGTAACCCAGGAGTGTTGTTAATTTAAAACCAATGGAAGTTAGTAGTTTTCGATATAGCGTGTACAGTGGAAACCTAGACTTAAGGGGACGCTCCCTGTTCGCCATTTTAAATCTGATTCACATAAGAGCAATGCCACAGAATAAGTCATTTTTCCCGTTAATTCGTGGAATAAATTAAAAAATTTGGTTTCATTTTGAAGTACTGTCACATTCGGATGTTGATTGCTGAAAACATTTTCAAAAACCGTTTTATTGTTTTCATAAACGTATGATATAAATAGTAAAAAATAGTAAACTTTATTCATTTTTTACTCAGTTGCAAAAAGAGGTATTTGCAAAAAACCTTAGCAATCAACACCCACAATCTATTTTACTTTAAGAAAAAAAAAAAAAAATACAGATTTCATTTTTTTGACGAAAATAACACAAAAAAATGCTTAATAGTGAAGGTATGTTTTGGTTATTTAACATTGAAATTGGTACCCAACTTCGCCGTTTTGAATTTAGACAGCCGAGCCTTAACATATACAATTAAATAAATTAATTGAGCTATCTTAGTTAAGTTATAAATAATCGCTATGGGATTTTAAAAAAATATTTTGTCTGGAAAATTATATAGAAGCTATTTATATTTAAAACGTATTTGAATGAATGTGAGGGTGGACATTCCACATCACATTGCCTCAGCCTCATCCGATATTTATTCCGATGGTGGATCTAGCCAACAGGTTTAAACTATTCCTTTAAAATATGTATTTTATATAAAGAAAAGAATAAAACTAATAGTTGTTGAGTCCTGATTTTTAGTTTTTAATTTTTGCTAAAACGTCTGCAGTTGTGCATATTAATAATGTATACTCATGTCAGCGACGCGTACATTGTGCCTTGTTGTCAGTTAAAGAAATGTAAAAGACTAAATTAATGCTTCTCAAATGTACTTAGTTTGAATTAGATGTTAATTGTAGTAATAAGAATTATACCTACGATGATCTGTAATATCTCAGCTTTCTTTTGGTTTTCAAAAAGTGTAAAACGCTAGGCGTACATTAGGGCGCGATTGACGCTTGTGAGATGACAGTCGCGAGCGGCAAGACACGATCGCGCCATACGAGTCACCTTGGGGAACGCATATTGCAACGCAATTGACCCAATTCTCGTCCAGTAGACACTTGTATTTAACTTAATTTTATTTGTTACTAGTTGTACCCTGCCATGCTTCGCTGTGGCACATTATGGTTGCATCGATGAAACATTCGGAACAAAACAAAGCATAAGTTTCATAGATTGTTGTTTAGGTTCATTGTAGGCCTAACCTAAAATTATGTTCAGTTTTTGATTCAAATCATCTGTTTTATGTATAATAGGTATGTAACAACCAATGTTTGTACTGAATTAAAATATAGTAAGAGTTTTTCGTTGTTTGTGTTTGTTTTTAGTTTGACAATGTAACCTCAAAAAGCTAATACTCTTCCAATTTGCTAAGTTATGTTGAATGTAAACAAACCTAACGTGTTCTTATGCTTTTTATACGAACAGCTGTTTTTGTGCCCCCGATAAAATCAAAAGAAACCTTTCTTCCATAAGATTAACATTGAAACTTTGAAGTCCAGTGGGTCACAGCCCTGATGTCCTAGAACTTTGGTAATGACCTAAAACCTTCCCAGGGTTAACCTGTGATACTATGCAAAATTTCAAAGCAATCGGATGGACGGTTTGGCAACGCATAAAGGACAAACAGAAGACAAACATACATTTTATATATATAGATAATGTTCAAAAATAATGATTAAGTGATAAAACTATGTTTATTAGATCTAATGTCAGAGTCTGATTCAGATTGTGCAGTCGTAGAAGAGGTTTTACAGCATTTATCGACAGAAAAGAAACTGAAATCCCCTAATAACGTCTGTTTTTCTAAACGAAAAATACATTTACAATTTAAAACGATTTCAGAATTACCAGCTGTTGTTTTTACTAATTACTTCAGGATGAACAGAAGCCAATTCACAGAAGAGCTTCAGCAATGAATTATACAACAATCTGAGCAATGCGAAAGAGCCAATTGGGACCGAAGAAAAACTTGGAGAATACTTGAGGTAAGTAATATTATGTTCTTTCTATGTACATACCTTAAACATTTTCACTTGTTAGTTTATGAAGGCAAATTTTTGGAAATTTTTACGGGGTTAATGTCAAATGCTATTATTTCATATTTGAATTCAGAGGACATAAAACAGTTTCAATTCGTTAACAAAAATGTTTTTATTAAAAAATTCAGTGAACATTATATATTTGTAAAAATAATTTCATTAAAGGTGTTTTATAAAAAAACTTCTTTTTTAACTGCTTATCGAAAATTCAGCTTTATTATCCAAATAAGTTAAATTTTTTTATAAAACACTAGGGGCTCTGCCCCTGGACGCTCCGCGTCCCAAACCCAGCTCGGCCTTCGGCCTCAGATGGCTGCTTCGCTTCGCTCGCAGGTGGAAAATTCGATAAAGAATCTCGTTAATCTTTTGCTCGTTTGTACATAGGTGACCGAGCATAAATTAGCTGTTTTATTTGGCAGCTGACTCAAACTCATTAAACATTATCTCCATAAGATTAACATGGGAAATTTGAAGGATTGTATACCGGAGCTCCTTCTCGGGTGAATAGCGGCTGAACGGATGATAATATATAAGACTTGACATATCTGTGAATGATTATGTTCAGTTTTTGATCCAAATTAGCTGTTTTATATATAATAGGTTTGTAACAACCAATGTTTGAATTGAATTAAAATATAGTTAGCATTTTTCGTTGATTTTTGTTTGTGTTTGTTTTTAGTTTGTCAATGTAACCTCAAAAAGGTAATACTCTTCAAATTTTCTAAGTAATGTTGCTATGGTAATGAAAGTAAACAAACATGATGTGTTGCTAAGTTTTTTATATGAACAGCTGTTTTTGTGCCCCTGATAAAATCAATAGAAATCTTTCTTCCATAAGATTAACATTAAAACTTTGAGGGCCACTGGGGCGTAGCCCTAATGTCCTAGGACTTCGGTAAATGGCCTAAAACCTTCCCAGGGTTAACCTGTGTTACTATGCAAAATTTCAAAGCAATCGGATGGACGGTATACGAACGCAAAGTGGACAAAGAACAAAAAAAAACCCCATAAGGAATACACAGCAGAAATTTGCATTTGATTATAACGTTTGTAAGGCGAAAGATACATGATTTGTAATGCTTGATGACATATCTGTGAATGATTACCTGCAATTTAAAAAAAAATAAGGAAATCGGCCGGATAGAATGGCCGTACTGACTGCCACAAGTTTTCATAAATTCTTTTAATATATAGATTCTTTAAACTAGTTAAAATTCAAGATTCAGTGTTGGACGTTTGTTTTCTAGCAATGCGTTAGGCAAGAAAATTATGAAACGTAGTTTACTATTTCCCGAACCAACTATTGCTTACCAAGTATCGTACAAGTTTTGGTGAGAGATGAGGCTTTCCCTTTGTCAGCACATCTAATAAGAACATAGTCAATAAGAAGGTATGTAACCAGCATCAAACATTCATAGTCCGACTTTCCCGTTTTCAACAAACAGCTGAATGTGCTTTTGGTATACCAGCTTCACGGTTTCGAGTCTTCAGAAGACCCTTTGAAAATAAATGGACGCTGAGAGACGTTGTCAAGGCAACTTGTGTTTTGCATAACTATTTAAGCTCATCAGTACTGTTTCAAATGAAGATGTGGGTGACATAGAACGATTGTCACAGAATCAATTGCTTTCAGTACGAGGCAGCAAATATCATGAATGCGTCAAAATGCTTTCAGAGTGAGGAAGTTCACTGAATATTTCAACAATTGTTGAACAGTTCCATGGCAAAATCAAGCCGCGATGCTTGGAAGCGACTAGTTTAGAGGTAGTTTATATTACTATAATTTTATTATACATTTCAAGTTTATTCTTGTGTTTTCTTTAAAAGAACGAAACATTATTCACTTTAAATAGTAGACTAGGCCTACTTAATTTAAATTAGATATACATTATATTACAATGTATCGTAAATTACGGGGGAGAATTGTTCACTTGTTTATAAATTCAAATTTATGTGGTCATTGTTATTTTTTAAATAAAGCTTTTTAAAACTTCTATTCATTTTTCAAATCTTCATGCGTATTTTTGAACACTTACTTTTGTATATTTGTAAAGAAGTGCAGTATTTACAATTTATCAACGTATGCAAGTATTGTGTGTATTTTAAAAATTTATTTAGAGAATGTAGTACAAGAGGGAATAGAAAGATAGAAAATAGAGAATTGTCAAATTAAATAACCACTGATGATGGATTCTGGGTACACTGGTCCATGGAATAGTTTAACTCGTCCATTGGTTTGTTTATCCTGATCAATTCTAAAAATATTTCCCCTCAAACTCTTGTTGCTCAACATTGTGTTATTAATAATGATTCTAATTCAGTTCTATATTATGTTATATTAGGCCAGTCGGTAGAGGTAATTTTAGACCCAAAGTTCCAGTAATTTACAATACGGCTGATTTTTTTTATAAGTACATTCAAGTATGTAGATTAACATAAAAAAACGTTTACCAGTCTATCGATTTCCCAAAGTCGAAAAAAAATCGACCGTGTAGGGGAGGTATTTTTTAACAGAAAAGGTCGTATGTATTTATTTCGTCCGAGCAATGGTTTGTCTAAAAAAAATCGATAATGTAGGTATGTATTTTGCAGCAGGGGAAATCACTAAAAGGGGACATCTTATTCATATATGAAGCGTTGGCTCATTCTAAATTGGCAAAATTTTAATATATTGAATTGAAACTTGTCATAGGAGTTAAAATATATATTTTAAACATTTATGCTGGTTCTCAGCTTGTTATCTTGAAAATAACCCGATCTAGAGCCACTTGACTTATCAGTGGGTTTCTCGATTTTAGGAGTACCGGACCCACCAATTCATTTTAAACAGCTCCAGTTTAGAAAATTTTCAAAATATCAACCTGAAAGTTTTTTTACAAGTTAAATATATAGATTCAAACAAGATCAACGAGTATAAACCTTTTTTATTATTTACTTTTCAAAGCACAAGTAACTTAAAAAAGTATAATTTTAGACCTTTTTAAATTTTTCATCAAAACGCTTGAGTTAATCGGCTGCAGATTAGTCAATTTTTTAAATACAGTTTTTAAAATAAGTATAGCGAAAAACAATTGTGTTTTTAACTTCTGTACCAATTTTTAAATCGATATGTTCAAAAATGTCGAAAATGGAGTCGTTGAATCCAAAGGTGTTATAGTTAAAACGAGATAGGTAAAACAGAAGACTATTTTCAAGCGCCTCGTTTTTAAAAATAACATGAAAAAAACCGTTCATACTTACTAAGAATATTTATACTGGTGTACTCAACTTGTAAAACAAATTTGATGTTGATATTCCAAAAATTGACGAAACTGGAATAGATTGAAATTAGTTCGTGGGTCCGTTACTCCTAAAATCGATAATCGAAATCTACTCCTAGATCGGGTCATTTTCAAGATAACAAGCTGAGAGTCAACATAAATGTTTAAAATATATATTTTAACTCCTATGTCAAGTTTCAATTCGATATATTAAAATTTGGCCAATTTAGAATGAGCCAACGCTTCATACATGAATAAGATGTCCCCTTTTAGTGATTTCCCCTGCTGCAAAATACATACCTGCATTATCGAATGTTTTTCAGACAAACCATTGCTCGGACGAAATAAATGCATATGTCCTTTTTTGTTGAAAAATACTTCCCCTACACGGTGGTAGTTTTTATTTTTCTCTAACTTCATCCCAGCTCGAAATATTAAGGATAATCGAAAACAAATGATAATAGATTTTTTTTCGACTTTGGGAAATCAATAGACTGGTAAACTTTTTTTATGTTAATCTACATACTTTAAGGTACTTATAAAAAAAATCAGCCGTATTGAAAATTACTGGTAGTTTTAACCTATACCGACTGGGCTATATCCTGCTATCAAATTAGTTAAAATAATTGATTCCAAAATTGCATATATGATATTTTGTGGGTGATTAAACTAGAACAATTCTACATGCTTAGACCAAAATTAAAATGATTGTAGAATATAAAAACCTTAAAATAGTTGACGTTATTTATTATAAGATGGTTCAATAAATACATTCACTTACCGTTTTTAATGTTCAGCTTCTTTGCGATGTCCGTCCAAGTTTTTCAATTCAAACGAGGCTTTCATGTAACTCGGATTTTTGTGTCGTACTCTAAATGTGATCTTACCTCCTTTATCAGCTTTCCCTGTACCAACGCCTACAAAATGTGATAGTGAAAAACGCACAACTGGACACCATAACCTCTGAGCGATAGTAGAGTAGTGAGCGTGTCACGCGAGTCGCGCTGCGTACCTAATCCATTCATTTACGTATGTTACAAAAATCGGCTGTGCCACGTCGAGTGACAAGCGTCAAACGCGTCCTAATACGCGCCTAGCCTAAGGTTAGAGTATTAGCCCAAGTATACGTCAAACTTAATCCTGTAAATATCAATCCACTCTTTAAAATTAATATAGGTTTCTTAGTGTTCATCAAGGATTTCAATCCTACCTATTTTTAACACAATGCAGGTCTTCATCTTTATGTTGACTTACATTCTCATTTTGTTCTAATAGGACAAATAATGGGCAGGTACAATACTATATAAAAGAGAGAAAAAAAAGAAGAAGATAATATGTAGCTGTATTTCAACGTATGATAATACAAAATGCACATCGCTACGAAAATTTTCTGAGCAAAAATAATACAGCTCGCTCTTATGTTTTAAATAGAAATTTTAATTAATTTACTGCTTATTTAATTGAAAAGTACAATTTGCACGAACACTATACATAAACAGGAAAAGGGCAAGGAAAATAATCCTGCTATAATCAATTTAATTGATAAATGTAGGAATATACGTAGCATGGATTGACGATCTTTGGATGATTCTGACGGGTCCACTGACCGCTCGGCCGTGGCGCTATCATGCTGTTAATTATTTTATTGTTTTGTCTTTTGTGACTGTCAGATGAAAGCAAGGTTGTAACAAGGTGAATTTGTATTCATGCGGTGAGCGTGGTAAAAGCGATTTATTCATTTTTGTTTTAATTTCTTCTGTGGCATCATTCTATAGTGCGTTGATATGAACTTAAGTTGAATAGTAGGTTTCTGCACCTCGATCTTATACATAAGGGTCTGCTCCAATAAAACAGAAAGTGACCGGCGACTCAAGCGCTTCACTCTGTAGCCGTATTTGAACAGTGCAATTTCTTGCAGCTGAACGCTTTGACATTGCCTCATTTAAAACCATTTATAAATCAATCTTTTGTAATTGAGTGCTGAAAAAAAATCTATACTAATATTATAAAGAGGTAAAGTTTGTTTTTTGTTTGTTTGTTTGTTTGTTTGTATGTAGTGGGTAATCTCTGGCACTACTGAACCTATAGAAAAAATAGTTTTACTAATAAAAATCTACACTATCCCTGAGTAACATAGGCTATAATTCATTTCGATAAAACCCTTTTTTATTTAAATATTTGTAAATTTAGTCGGAAAAAATTCTTAGGTTAGGCTTGGAATGATAAACCAACAAATGTATTTACATTTTTATTACCATAGCAACCAATTGAATAAAATAACAGATAATACAGCTGATGTTTGCTCCAATTATTTAACAGCTTATTTTAAAATTTAAAGCAATTATTTTTGTATTTCTAGCTTTTAGGTCAGGGTTTTAAAGTGTAGACCTTTTAATTATTATTATAACTGCTGCTATAAAATATAAGAAACAATTTAATTTGAACATTTAACATTATTTACCATCTTAGTTTTGAGGTTATTATTAATCCTACGCCTTTATTATAAATAAAACATAACATGTGTTTTTAGAAGGTTCCGTTGGGGGTTGGCGTGTGAAGCACGCAGGGGTCTCCCCTAGTTCTTTATAAAATTTCTGATCCAGCATGCGATTCACTTTTAACTATACATTTTTTACTATGCAAGGGAAAAAGTTCAAACTTGGCGCTTAAAAATTGTCAATTACGTGACAAATGAACGGAATTTAAAAAAATGTGAAACGCAAAATGTATGCGAATTTTGACTGTGGTTAAAATGAGACGTGAAAACAATTTTATGATAAATAATAAACGAAATAAATGGTTTTAAATTTAACATCGCTTTTACTGAAAATCCAAGATGGCCGCAACTACAGTATGTATCCGTTCCAGTGAAAATCGACTGACAGACAGTGTCCAGCACAGACTGCGTTTCCTTTCAAGATGCGGAACCATGTACACAAATTATTTTAACAGTATTAATTTTCTGTTTCAAACTTAAAGTCAGGTTTGTAAAGTTAAAATACAGTTTTAGTCTTAATAACTTTGTTTTCAGATACATCATAACATTAACAATTAATTCCAATATAGTGGTCAGAATAAAACAAATGCTTAGCACCCCCTCCCCCTCCGACGTATATTAACAGTTTGATTTTGGACTTTTTTCTGTAAAGATGTTTCCTCAAACTAAATTCCATCCAACTTCAAAATGACATGTTTCTTAATTACTTCTCAATTGATCGCTTCTAGTTTCAAACTAGTTACACCAATTCCTTAAAACTTCAAGTTATTAGTTAAAATAAATTGAACGTTTTACGCAGTGTTTATGAAGCTTGTATGTGATCGTTAACAACCGTTATGAAAGTAGTTATTAGGCCTAATCTTTGTAATTGTAATTATTGGTTTAGTTTTAATATATTTTGTTGTCATTATCTAAAATGAAAACAAAAACTGTTAGCAACCAATAGTGAAATAGACAGTTAATTCTAATATTGTAATACAACATTGTACATATATAATCATCGCTAATGCCGTTTACTTTTTATCATCTTATTCACATACAAAGATATTAGGCTGAGGATATTACTACTATGAATGTACGATGTACGCAGTTATTAAGAATGCACAATGATTAAAACTATCGATGAGTTCTGTGCGAACTCAACGTCATTATTCCAACTATCCTAATCTGAATCAAGCAAGCCATTAGACGTTGCTGTGAGGTACAAATTAGATTCAAGCTCGTCACACTGACTAATCGATTGCTGTAGTAGCCTAATCAAAATGTATCCACTAAACCTATGTAACAATCCACCTACAGGAAATAAAGACTTTGCACTCATCATTTTCAGATTTAGTAAATGAAACTTGATAAGAAAAAAAGAAAAATAATTACTATGCTTTTATTTCTTTAAAAACTCAAAGACCAAAACAAAGTTGTTCAAGATTCATTTTGTTTGCTACCAAGTCACGGTTGTTTAATTAACAATAAGTTGCCTTATATGGTTCCGCCACGTCACTTCTTTCTTCTTTTTATCATAACGCGTTTCAAAGCCTTTGCTTCATCTTCAGAGTGTTTCACTCAATATGAGTTCGTCAATAAATTAAAATTTACAGTTACAGACACACATACAACATTTACACAAACACAAACACATAAAACAACGCGACACACACCGTGGGCACTGTTTCACTGCCGTCGGACAATTCTTGTTGTCAAGTTGTTCAAACTCGGCCTTCATAAGGTAAATCAATATTTGCTGTTTTATTTCTATGGTAATTGCAAACAAAACGGTGTTTTACATTACAAGATATATTTTGTAACGGTTATTTATGTAGTTCTACTGGGATAATTTTAATAAATTTCTTGACGTCAAAAAAATTTACTTTAACAAAAATTAAGGAGGAAAACCAGGTAAAATATCTAATAGTTGAGGAAAATTTCTAGGGGTTTCAGTAAAAAAATGCAAGAAAATTAGGAAATCACCTTGTATATGTAATTATTTCTAATTTTTCTAATTCTCAAAATAAAAAATATTTAATAAATTATAAGATAGTGCATACAAATTTACCCAAAGTCAATAGTATTAGTTATGTATATTACATAACCTCTCTAATATCTGGCTTACATATTTTACAAAAAATTGCTTGATCAGTCATTTACATCATCCAAGTTCAGAAGCGTAAACGATATACAATTCACATTTTCACTCGATGAAAGTAATTTTTATGGGTACGGTTTAGCATGGTACAAGTGTAACGAAGGCTTCGTACGAACTCATCGTTAAAGTCTCCAGACGACTAGCATCTAATCGTTGTTAAAGTATACATTGTGTTACAGAACTCTTTAAAAATACTGTTACATATTGTTCCTGTGCCGAAGGCAGTTTACAATATCATTATTAAAATTTCCAAAAGAACCTAGATTTTTACACAGCCGCCATTTTGTTTCTTAATTTTTATCTCAAATACAGATTGATATAATAAGTTGAAATTCAACATAATAACCAAACTACACAAAAATAACATAAACCAACCTCCAAATTCAAAATGTTTGCCGTCTGAAAAGTTTGATTTTAAACATTTCGAAAACCAATAACTTTACAAAAATTTACAACAAAAAAGGTTTTTTTTATTAAACATTTTTTTCCCCCATTTTTTTTATATAAGTCAATGGGCAACCAAGATATAGACAAAAAACTAGTAGGTTATATGAATGGTCCCCTTGCATTCTGTCAAAATCAATATTCTGGAGATTGACCTCAATATTATATCTTGTGATTTTAAAAGATTTTTCTGATCTGTTAAAGAATGTTGATTTAGAGGACAGGTTAAGTATGTGCTTTCAACCCGACGCCGTCGGTGCTCCCATCCATTATGACAATATTGTGCAAGAGTATTTAAATACGGAGTTTGGTAAGCGTTGAATTTGGCGAAGGGTGCAAACGGCGGGGCTTGACGTGACGTAATTGATCTGCATTAACGTTTGGTCATATAAAAGAACTAGTTTACTCCACATCAGTAGAAAATAAAGTACAGAAGTACAAAAAACTGGAAAATTCATGTTAGATTCTCAAAAATTTAAAGTAAAAACGTGTGTTAAATTTTACATAATTTCTTTGTGTACGATTGTTTTTGTTTGAAATAAATACATTTTGAAAATGTCTGTTTTTATTTCAAGATTGTGCCCAAAATAGTCGGTAGTGCGAAGTGTTGGTACTTTAATAGCATGACTAAGGTATCCTTTTAAAATAAAAACAAAAATATGATACGCCAAACGTTTTCAAACTCCTTTCAATGTAAATTTTTTCACAAAACTTGATCGATTAGGGTATAATTTTACAGCCATTTTGATGCTAAAATAAAAGTTACTGTTTTTAATTTAAAAAACATATTTTGGCCTTGAGATCAAGAACAGCAACATTTTGCATTACATACTTTTTCGGCGTCTTTTTTTGAAATATACATTATATGATGTATTAAATATATGAATACAATATGGTTTTTGAGATTTAAAGCAAACAATATTTATGGGTTTAGGGGTTGTTTCAACCCTTAAACGTGAAATATTTTAAAATACTTTCTTAGTGCGCCTCTAGACCTATGAGCAATTTGTGTACTAAATTCGACGTTCCTAGGCCATATGGTTTTTGAGATTTAAAACAAACAATATTTATGGTTTTAGGGGTTGTTTCAACCCTTAAA
>JAGFPH010000989.1:116956-140906 GCA_018207615.1 Philaenus spumarius
ATTTTTTGCAGAATGTAGTTCATACTGAGATATTAAACATGTTTGATATTTCAACACTCTGAAACACACATACAAATAGCCTGATTAAACGTATCCAGAAGGGAGTGTACCACCAAGAAATAAAAATGAATGAACTATAAAATCATATCGTATTGTCTTCGTGTACTTTTGGAACAATTATAAAGTACTTCAGAGGCTACATTTGCTTTAAAAACAAAACAATTTCTGTAAGTTAAATATTTAAAATATTTCAGAGCTTCCTTTTCCCTGGGGAGAGGGTGGGAGGGGGTCCACACAACCCAGTTAGTACAATAATCACATAACTTCCGTTCAATCATAGTTCGAATTTAGCCATGCCTATGCTAATACCATGTTATTTATGATCAAGTTTAATAACCACACATACAATAGTGGAAATGGTTTGGAAAATTTAGATTTGTGCTATTCTTCGACTTATAAATAGTTGTGCCTTGAAGGAATGCAGATTGTTGTATTACTAAAATTATAAATTTAGACAAATATAACCTACCTTAGTCAACCTATATAAAACCCAACTGTATTGCCTGCCTACATGAAAGGAAATTACACCATTAGTGATACCAAGCTAATAAAGTGGCCTAGGAAACAATGCAAAAGTTTATCTCTGTAAAATTAGTGACTGGATAACTTATAATAATTATTAATTAAATAGTTTTCCAACCTTCTATAAAACTATTGGTTCAACTGTTTTTTCTATTCGTACAAAGCATGTATTGTGAGTACTATAAGCTATAGCAATATTAGGCATAGGTGAGGCTGAATACATGGTCTTATAGGAGGCTTGCTTAGCTCTGTAAAAATACAAAATATACCATATGTCGCGCTCGGATGTACCCATCTTAAAAATAAGATAACTCTCCTAAGATGTTAGAGGAAATCATTTATTTGGGAAGGTAAGCTGTCCACGATGAGGGGATGGGTTTCTTTAAAAGTTCTTATTTAAAATTTTAGAATGCATCGAAGCACAATAAGTTATTTATGGCTTAAATTTCTACAATTTCCGTGGTAAACAATTTAAAGGAAATATTATTACATACACTACAACTAGATTTATATTCTAACCGGCAGTTTATTTTTTGAATAACAATGACAGAGTATAATGATATTGCAAAATGATAAAACATACGATTACAGCACCGAACATTGTGAACCCCTTAACTAACTAAAAAGGCGTCTTTTGAGGCGTCGCACTAGCTCTGCGTTGTCAAGCAGCTGAACGACCTCCAAAATGTTTGTGCTGATGGAGTCGAAATTCATGTTTTTGTCATGCTTTAATATTTCAGCTTCTTCTGATTCAATCTTCGAATCTCTGTGAATAGTGTCATTGCAGACATACCGAGGAGTAAGTCTGAATAATTTTAATATTTACCTTTCAGAGTCAGCCCCGAAGTTGTATACCATATAGGCCTAAACATACAGATTTCATTACTTGCTTGTAAAGCAGTAATTTGTTGTGAACTGCCAATGCTGATATTTCATTCAACCAATGAATTTTCTTCAGTTGGCTGTCTAGTTGTTGGCATTTTTTAAAGTGTTAGAATTATTATTGTATCTTCCAGCGTAGCTTGCAGTCAAGGGTTATACCAAGATATTTTACACTATTAGCATGCTGCACTAAATTTTGATTGATATAGACCTGCATATAATCATATTTTCTATTTGTGAAATTTACAAGTAAAGATTTGGTCTCGTTAAGCTTAATGCGCAATTTTTTAGTCCATAATAATGACACGGTCGGCCGCTTTTTGTAAGTTTGGCATTTACTACATCTTCCCCAATATCCAAGAAATCCGTGTCATCAGCAAAAGTGGCACTCATGTAGTTTTAGATCATAAATGTAGAGAAAATACAGAATACTTCCAAGTATACAACCTTGAGGCACACCATATTCAGATTCCATCTAAATTCTGAAAAATCTCTCCGGTATATATGTCGTTATTAATTGACTAAATATGGTTAGCATATACAAGGAGAAATAAAATTTGGAACTTCGGATTATAAAATGTATTGTTTAATTTATGATAAGTTTTTATTGTTGATTTTATACAAAACTAGCTGGCCCGATCCGGCTTTGCACGGACAGACAAATCAAAGTTAAGTGTATATTAACAAAAAATATATTATATTAATAAATATATTACACTATGTATTTCTTATGGGGATTTTTAGTAGCTTTGACCCTCCCAAACCTAAAATTTAAAATTTTGTAAGCCTTTCTTAGAGAGCACCTATGGCCCTAGGGGAAGCTACATACCAAATTTCATTCCAATCCGTTCAATGGTTTTGGAGAAATCGTGATTTAGTAACTTTGACCCTCCAAACCCCCTCTAAGGTTTCACGTTTTTGAAACCCTTTCTTATCAGCACCTACGGCCATAGAGGAAGCTACATACCAAATTCCGTTCCAATCTGTTCAGTGGTTTTGGAGAAATCGTGATTTAGTAACTTTAACCCCTCCAAACCCCCTAAAATTAAATTTTTTAGTGAGCACCTACGGCTCTAGAGGAAGCTACATACCAAATTTCGTTTAAATCCGTTCAGTAGTTTTGGAGATTTCGTGATGGAGTCAGTGAGTGAGTGGTATTTGGCTTATATATATATATATATATATATAGATAACGAGTTGCCGCCATTTCAAAAATTTAAAAAGGCAAAAATGTCTTTACAATGAGTTTGGGTTTGACTGAAACTTTTTTAAATTACTTATTACAAGTGTTTTTTTTTTAAACCGAACTTATTGTTTATTTCTATAATTGTTTTATTGGCATGATCATTTTTTTAGTGTAAAATACACATACCTGTACTAATGAATTAGTTTAATGTGTTAATCCTAATACATCTATAATGGGGTGATAAAGATTTGGGCAGAGAAACACAATGAAGATAGAAAAATATTCGAATCAAGGAACAAACTAAACAAAAACATCATAATGTAGCAAACCAAAAAATCGTGTATTAGAGAATGGAAAACAATTACTCAACGGAATAAAAGAAAAGTTAAAAACAAAGACAATATTACTATAAAAAAAATTCAAAAAACAGAAATTTATGTTAGGTGCTTATACTTTTGCTCAGGAAATGAGTATTTAGATTCTGGTGATTTGAAAACAAAATGCACTTTCTGTGATGCCTTGACGTTTGTTTCCGAAGCAACGACATTCAAACACAGAAGCTGCCATTAACTCATTAAGCAAATATTGTGTTGCAGAAAAGTGATCCTATCCAGAAGAAATAAAACAACTTTTGTTAGATACAAAAGAATCAATAGTAATTTCAGTGAAAATATGAGAGTATACAATATTCTGCTTGAATTTGCATCGCCGCGAGCCGCCTTGGGTGTTGGTGAGGGAGTTGTTAATTTAAAAAGATTAAATGAACACTTGAGCTGCATAATATTAAAGGTCTAAATAATTTAAAACTAATAGTGTATTCAGTGTTTAATAACTTTCTGATGAGTGCAAAATAAAGTGTAATTCATATAAAGCAAGATAAAAATGTCATCCTTTTTATGCGGCACACATCAACAGTTAAGACATTATTTAGATAAGCAATGTTTTAGCTCAATCGTTTCAAACAACCAAATATAACCCATATGCTACTACATTAAAAATAAATCGAAGTACATAATATTATCAAATATATAATTTCGGCTTCAATTTTCGGTCTCAAAATACAATAGTTAAAAAATAACTCTAGCATGCTATCATAATTATCTACCTCTAGGCAACGCTGTACTAATGTAACCGCAGATTTTTTTGAAGATGTTTTTACTCACAGACCATTAGAATTAAACATAGAGGTGCTATCCAGCGATGCGGCGGTGAAGTCACTTTGCAGTGAGTGTGCCACTGGAGATGGCGGCTCCCTCCCTCCGCACCGACACTGCGAGACAGTACCGAGCGTCGCCACCTTGCCCCGCGCCCACCGCTTGTCAATGCTTGTACCACTGCTTTGTACCACCAAATTTTGCAAATTAAGCAAAAACGTTTTGAGAGGAGAGTTGGCAGCCAAAAACGTTGTTGAAAGCAGTAGTTTAATTGACAAAATGAAAATGTATGCGTTTAAAAAATGCGTTGGACTTAACCTGTTCGGAAAAAATGACCACTTTGTCAAGGTTGATTTCGAGACAAGAATTTTTTTAATTTAAATTATTTGTAGAACATACCTCAACATACGGCTATGGTATCATTGTCGAAAACGAGAAAACCCATCAAAGTAGGTTCCGCGATGAACTTTGTAAAAAGATGTTGTTTGTAGGGCAATGAATGTTTGAACACACCACACCCAATAAAATATTATTTCAACATATAAACCTAGAATTCATTGTCCTAGTTAGATTCCTACATTTAAGTATTAGGTCTTTGTATGTAATCAAACATGTTATAGGCCTATTATGGTTCAATAAATTAGTGTTTTAAACCACAGAGCATTAGAATTAAACATAAAAATCGGATACTGTTTAAAAACACCCTTTTATCATAAAAAGTTGGCCTAGATAACAGAATCAAATTAACACGAATGATAAAATAATGGCTGTTATCTGTTAGCTATATTAATAACGTTATACACAGTATTCTCAGATTTAAAATAATGACATTATTATGTATAGATGTATTGCATACGAAATCGATATCTTTTATCATTTTGACTCAAATATGTTTCAACTTTAGGGTACTTAATGTTTACAAAACATATTCTAAATTATTACTAACTAATGCACTTGAACTAAAAGTAGGTATTCATTTAAGAACTGCTCTTGAAATTTAAAAAATGGTATGCAGTTTACGTACAAGATAACATGATACAGCCACAGAACGTGGACTGTGGATACCGCCCATGAGGGCATTGAGTCCGCGCCGGCCGCAAATTTTTTTAACACTTACCTGTCGTTTCTGGCTAAAGTATGGGTCGTATCGAAAAGAAACAAAAAGTTCCATAAACCTTGTTTAACTGGCTACAACTTTGTCACAGGGTGTAGCTCTCTGACCAAACAGAACGTTAAGTAGTAGGCCACTTTTAATTTCATGGCAAGTTTTAAAATGTATAAATTTTTGTTGAAGTTTTTTCAAGATTACATACATACTAGAAATGGAAAAATTATAACTCTGATTTTGTTAGCACCAGTAACTTTTTTTCTAACAATGTGCAAAGTTTCATAAGATTTCATCAACGTTTATAGTTCGCTTTCTATCACTCATCATGGCAGCCAAGACTGATGAAAAGTGGATTCACTGCCGTATATTGGTCTCTTACTGGATAGCACTTCTATGTTTAATTCTAATGCTCTGTGGTTTTTACTACCAACATATTCTACTCATATCACTAAGATTTAAATGAAAAGTGGCAGAACACAGTTTTTGTTAGATTGTTATTAACTTCGTTAAATTAAAAAGATTATTGTAAAAAGATATATCGCGATTTCTTCATTTCCAACGTTTTTGCGGCTTACTATTTTGCTTTATTTTAACGGTTTATCTAGCTTAAGGTATACAAGGAATCTAAACAGAGCATTTCTACTAAATGTTTTACTTTGTCAATCGCTGTTCACGGCTATTAAAAAACGCTATGAAACATAATTCATGTTAACCAGGACTGTAATGCTTGACACACCAGTTTCTTTAGTCTTCGAGCTAAATCAAACAAACTTTTCCTCTTTATTATACAGTTCAGATAACAAGGATTCTTGAGTAAAGCATTTTGTATCCTTACTGCCACGCTCGTGTCATTAGGCTTAACAGAGGCAACCGCAACAGTTGGTCTAACAATTTACAACCCCTTCCCGGTAAGCGAGTCCCGTTAAAGGGTTGAGAACCGTTAGGTACGGCGGTGAAAAGGGGGCGAAGACAGTTCTTTCAACAATGCTTATTATTTTACAAAAGCCAACCGTAAATCACCGACCACCCGATTGTTTGGACGCGCTTGGATTTCTTTTCTCGGTAATTTTGAAACGAAATGGGTCACCACAAACACCTTCGCTAATTGGAACATTTTGGAAAAGGTCACCTAGAGGTTTGAATAAAACAGTCTTAAATAATTTTGAACTTTTTTGTTAACAAGTAATTTTAAACATTTTCAAAAAGGCATTTTAGAATGTTGTACAAGTTAGAATCCCGATCTTGAAATAACTACTGTGCTAAAACAATTCCAGCTGGACCGACTAGAGCATTTGGACGAGTTCTTCCCTTTGTGTGTTGAAGTTGTGAAAAGTTATCCATTTAAAAATAATTTTTCTAGCCATTATATACTGTAGGAAATTAATAGCTCAGGATTATATTATGTAAGGCGAATGATATTTTCGGTTTGGATTAAGCTAAACAACGAAACAGTATTTATCACAAGAAAAGTTTGATCTTTAGCAAGATGTTAAAAAATATACAGTGTGTAAGATAAGTCGTGATACACCTCGATATAATTTGAATGGATTTATATAACAACGCAAATCCTCTGTTTATATTACAACACTTGTTATGGTGTTTCGGGGTTAAAAATGTTGCACTCTTTATGAAGGGGGGGGGGATAAAAGGGTAAACAATAATTTGTTGAATAGCAACCGCTATCTTGTGACGTATTATTGGAAAGCCCTTCAAAAGACACGACTTTCAGTAGTAGGAAAATGAAAATCACCAAACGTATTCGTTAGCTACCCTCAACAATTTTGTTAGTTAGTTATTTGTATTATTTGAAAGGGGGGAAAGAGGCATGCAAAATCTGATCTAGGAGCAGGTATTCACCATCAGAAGAGACGTTACAAAAACGTTTACAAAATCCTAGATCCCCTCCCCCTCCTCATATCAAATATTTGTAACGGTTACATTTTAAAGGCCACAAGTAAAGAATTTTAAGTAAAACCGCAGTACGCAAATGCATAAATAATAATTTTTCTTATCAGTCCGTTCCTTGTTGCCATTCTGTGATCAGGTTAACTTGGCTCTTGTTTATTTCATGCTGTTAAGGCTCAGCTCCCTACATTCAAAACGGCGAAGTTGGGTACCAATTTCAATGTTAAATAACCAAAACATACCTTCACTATTAAGCATATTTTTGTGTCGTTTTTGTCAAAAAACGAAAGCTGTATTTTTTTTCTTAAAGTAAAATAGATTGCAAGTGTTGATTGCTAAGGATTTTTGCAATATCTCTTTTTGCAACTGAGTAAAAATGAATAAAGTTAACTATTTTTACCATGCGTTTATGAAAACAATAAAACAGTTTTTGAAAATGTATTTAGCAATCAACATCCGCATATGACAGTGCTTCAAAATGAAACCAAATTTTTAAATTTATTCCACGAATTAACAGAAAAAAATGACTTATTCTGTAGCATTGCTCTTATGGGAATCAGATTCAATTTGACGGACAGGGTAGCGCCCCCTTAACGTCGCCCAACTTTAAATATTGACCTTTGTAATAAATTATTATTTTCATAATGCTTAATCTATCTTGATAAAATTCTAGAAAATAATTTACAAACTAACAAATTTGTCAGTGTCCATTACACATGTTTAAGTTGGGGTAGTATGAATGGGCGGGGGTTGTTTTGGGGTCTTGTAAATAGGTTTTATAAAGTGCAACCTGTGGGCGAATAGCTGCCCTTGGATCAGATTTTGTATATTGTTTCCCTAATTTAAATAATAATAAGTCATAAAAACAACTTACTAAATAAAATTTTTGAGCGAAGTGAATGAATGCGTCAGCTGATTTTCTTTTTCTTATCACAGGAACCCTTGGTTTTTTAAGTGCTTTCCAATGATATGTCACAAGATAGGGGTTGCCATTTAAAAAATGAAAGGTGAGCCCTTTATCTCCCTTTTCAAAAGGCGGCAAAATTTTTAACCCCTCTTAAAAACCAGAAAAGGTGTTATAAAAGGTATGGTAGAGGTTTTATGTTGATTTAGCAATCCATTAAAATTATGTCGAGGTGTACACGATTTATTTTACACTCTGTATGTATACAAAAACAAGAAAATATAATATCAAACGTACATTTAGTTGCCCGTTCAAAAGGTAGTTAATTATTTCAAAATAATGCACTGCCTTGATGTTATAGGATGTTGTTAATCTAATGTTCACACGGTAATTGACCCTTTACGAAAGATAAAATGGTGGAGAACAGGCAAATATAGAGTTTCTCAAACATTTTAAAGAGAAGAGAAGTTGTGTCACAGCTGATTATATAATGTAAAGATAATAAATTCGTTTTGCAATTGTGGTAATTGTCAGAGCTTTGAGAAGAATAGATTTGTGTTTCAATTTGTCCTTTACTAACAACTGTTTGGGTTGAGTTCGCGCTATTAGGAGAACGGTGACAGTTGTCTTTTGTATTGATTTTTCGATAGTTTAATATGTATATCAACTATACAGGGTGATTCAGTAAAGCGTAGCGGGCTATGCAGATTCAGATTCTACATGCAAAAATAAGTCGAAAATGTAAAATAACATTTTTTCGATTTCGGCTTGGTTTAGCCGTAATCCGCCATTTTGTTTTTTTACAAAAACTCACTGTAACTATGGAAATAGATAAGATATCGACTTCAAATTTGCAATAAGCATTTTATATGTTACGATTAACAAGTGTACCAAACACAAAGAATTTATTTTTATAATTTTCAAAATGGCGGCCGTTACAAATTTTTAACGTGAATATTTTGAAAACCGTTAACTTTACAAAAAATGTACAAGAAACAAAATATTTTCCTTTTTTAACGACAGACAAAATACTTTTTTTGTAGTTTCAGTAGGTCAAAGGATAACCGAGTTGTCGACAAAAAACATAATTTCTTGGTAATTTTTCTCGAAATTTTAGGAGGGGTTTGGGGGGATCAAAGTTACTAAAATCATAATTTCAGATCTTTTATTATTATGACAATAGTGCTTTTATTATTTAAGATCTATATATATAAAAGCCAAATACCACTCACTGACTGAACACTTAAAATGAATACAATTACGTTAAAAAGACTGAAAATACCAACCACCACGGGCAATGCCGTACGGGTCAGCTAGTGAAATATATAATTTTTAATGACACTCCAAATGTGTTCTGGGAACCATGATCAGTGCTGATTGACTAATTCCGATCTTAGGTTTCACCATAAGAGTCACTGTAATAGCTTATTTTTAATATGGAAGTTCGCTAGTAAACATTATGCAATTGTCTAACTGTATAATATGTCTGTTTATAATGCATTACGAGTGTTCCTCTGTAGTTTAAACAGACATACGCAACTGTGTCTGGGAAAGAGTTAAATTTATTGAGAAATGCATGTAAGCAATCTTTTAAATAATGTGTACTAATACTTTATAAGAGTCTTTATTAGCGAAGCCCCAATTTTGGAGACCTTTCGACTTTGTTCGTTCGACCGACTGATATTTTTAGTTTTTGTGGATATACTTATTAATTATATCGATACGTACTTGTTTTTAATGATTAGCTTTGTAGGATTATTCCTATAGTAAGGTTTTTTCGACTTATTGTACTTGCCCTTCCCTCTTTTTAACACGGCCCACATACGATTAGTTTAATACAAACATAATTAAAATTAGTTGAAAACTCGAATAGTTAACATTTTTCCTATTTGTTTACATTTTAGAGATAACGCATTTTAATTCACACTCGATTAAAAACTACATAAACGTAGAAGAATCCCCGACAATGTATATACATTAATGTGCGTGCAGTTTCCATCGTTGATAAGGAAGTTGTTTCCAGTGACAAGTTTACGACAATTACCGCACTTTACTGATAAGACTTACTCTTGTTGTCCGTTGTCGCATTGCTCGTAGGCCCCGCAATTAACATATCCCTGTCAGTCGAGATACGGATCTGGCTGCGGTGATAAGTGTAATACATATTTTGAAACCGGTTTCGACGTTACACGGTCATTATCTGTAACAACATTATTATTCAATTTGTATTTGTATATTGTGCTTGAAGAGATGGTTGAGTGCCTCGAACGATAAGAGGCTCGGGGTGACAAATTGATGATGGTTATTAGTCGAAATCTAAAACAAGGTTTATGTAATTATAACACATTCCAATCTTCATAATAAAGCTCAGATTTCAAATAGTTGTAGCGAATAATACGTGCTTATTTAAGTTTAAATCAGCTTACAGAGTACTTATAGAGTTGGTACTTATCATTTCTATAAAAATGTGAGATGAACCGATTTGTATTAATTTATATTTGTAAGTAAGTGTTTTTCTTTGATACCGTACTTTTTAATAAACAGATGACAGTATTTTAAAATAATCGAAATGAGATTTTCAACGAAAACCTAACTCGACTAGATAAGAAAACAAATTTTGTATCACTGTTGTCCCTTTTTATACAAAATTTGTACGCATTATTTTGTCAGTAAGACCAATGCCTTTTGTGAGGACCATGCCAAATTTCATGACGATTAGCTTTCAAAATGGCCGATAAATTGCCAAGCGTATTGAAATTTCTCAAAAACTATGATAACTAGATTTTTGTATCATTTTTCTTGTAAACTAGATGAATTTAGAAATTTTTTAGTCAAGAAACATAGTAGGTAAAGTAAACTAGTTTTTATTTTGAGATATTTTGGGATTTATTTAACATGGAGATTCTGCTGAATGAAAGCGATATTGTTTTGAAGCTAAACTAACCCGTTAAATGATAACTAAACTCAACTCAAAGGCGTATAAAAGCCTAAGCGGAGGATCGTGGCATTCACACCAAGAAATGACAAAATTTCCTTAATAAAGGTTTCCTCCTCTTTCAAATTATTTCAAGGATGATGATACAAAATGCAAAATATAGTTATACTTATAGTAGGTTTACATAATAGAAAAGTGGCAATTAAAACATATTTCTTGTGTTTTCTATAAGCCTAGAAAGGCAATTCAACCGCAGTAGCAGAAACTATAAATACAAAATTAGATTTTAGTTCCTTGTGCCACAGATACAAGATGTTCAAATATAATAAGACACGCGAAAAGCATTGAGCCAAGCTCGCGGCTTGCCAAATTGAAGATTATTCCATTGATACCAGACAACCCAATGTTGCCTTCGTCGTTGCCATTAACTTGACAACAGGGCCAGTTTTAGTTCACGTAGATTCTGGTGTATGTTAATTTACAGATTTTGGAGGAATACTTTTAGCATGGTTGTGGGCTCTCAAGAGTATATGATCGTTTCTCTACGCTTGAGATCATTCTGTGAAGCAATAAGGAGTGAAACATTTTTGTAGCAATAGTAATTTTGTAATGTTTGGTACATTACAAAATTACTATTGCTTCAAAAAGGGTTCATCTCAGGGATACGATCTAAAGCCTACTAATATTTAAATTACCTCACGCATACTAAAACATAAATTACCTTAGGCCTAATAAAACATAAATTACCTCTGGCCTACTAAAATATAAATTACCTCCGGCTTACTAAAATATAAATTACCTCATGCTTTCTAAAACAATAAAAAATCTAAGGTCTAGTACAGTGTAAATTACCTCAGACCAACTAAAACATAAATTACCTCAGGCCTCCTAAAACATGAACCACCTCAGGCCTACTAAAACATAAATTACCTCAGGCCTACTAATATTTAAATTACCTCATACCTTCTAAAACATAAATAACCTCAGGTCTACTACAATGTAAACTACCTCAGACTGACTAAAATATAAATTACCTGAGGCCTACTAAAATGTAAATTACATCAGGCCTTCTAAAACATGAACTACCTCAGGACTATTAAAATGTATATTACCTCAGGTCTACTAAAATTTATACTAAATTTGTATTAAGGCCTACGTTAGGACTACTACAATATAAATTACTTTAGGTCTACTAAAACACAAATTGCCTCAGGCCTATTAAAACATCATTATCGCAGTCCTACTAAAGCATAAATTACCTCAGACCTATTAAAACATAAATTAACACATGCCTACTAATTACTTTAGACCTCCTAAAACACAAATTACCACATGCCTACTAAAATATAAATAAACTCAGGTCTACTAAAACATAAATTAACTCAGGCCTAGTAAAATGTACATTACGTCAGGTCTTCTGAAATATAAACTACTTCAGGCTTACTAAAATATAAATGACCTCACGCAAACAAAAATATACATTTTTTACAGGGCCGGTGCAAGGGGTTTTTCCTGAACATGCGAGAGTCATTTTTGGCGCCCCCCTCTATACACAACAACCCCTCCCCGCCCCTATATATGTATATATCTTTATATATCTCCTTATTGCAATAAAAAATTGGTACATTATCAAATATATACCAATTGAAATTGTTTAATTGACCGAGCGTAAGCGAGGTCTATGTTTTAACTCGACCGTTCGGCATTTCGTCTGTGTGTCTGTCTCACGATTACGGCTAAATGCCATGACCGATTTTGATGATTTTTTGTATGAATGTTCCTTATTCCTAGGCCGAGCCATGTATATATATATAAATTTTAAACAAAATTATATTCTTGATTTTTTTCCGGTAAGCTCACAAACTGGCCGTAAACTTAGAATTTGTTAAAAATCGTCCAAGTTTTTGTATTTTAACCATGTTTTTATACGTTTATTCTAAACCAATTCAAAAGTGTTCCATAGATTTTTTGTAGATAAAGGTTTAAAGAATTCATATATGCCAGTAAAAAAAATTATTGAAGTCAAATTCAGAAAGTTATTAGCTCAAGAAACAATCACGTTCGGTAACGAAAGGAAAATGTTTAACTTTAGGCCTACATAAAAAGTAAATATTATTGTAATTTTTTTCATAAATGTATAAAAGTATCGTAATTTAGTTCTAAATAGAATTGTATAAAACTATTTATCAATTTCAAATTTCTTATTTTCCAGTTTTTATGTTCCTACTACAAGACTGCTAACAAAACTAGGCCTGTTTTGAATAGTAATTTAGGAATATATCATTTGCCCAAAAATGACATATAATTATAAGAAAGTGTAGAGAATAAATAAAAGAATTGAACTGTATACTTGTAAATTATCATTGTAAATTTCATAAAAGTATTTGACTTAGCTTTACTTGAATTATTAAATGAAATGAAACAAATGAAACCTCGCGGCGATAAAGGACATACAAAAAATGATCGTAGCACACCGTGGGAAGTGTTGGTACATGGGTTTTATCACTATCACGACGTTTTAACATCGTTTGTTTTCATTATTTCTAATATTGGAATATGATATGGAACTTAAGTTAACTTATGATACATTGTTAAGTTTGAGTTATTTAAGTACCTATGTAAATATTTAATTGAATGTTGTCCCTCTATAACGCGATTTTTTTAGCTATCTTACGCATATTAACCTAAATAAAGCACAATGCCCATAAAAGAAAATCTTTAGCAGTTAAAGCTCAAGAAAAGAAATAAAAACGAGAACTAGAAATCCCGGAATCGCGGGAATTGTAAATAATGTTTCACTGGCTAAACCTTGTGCTTACTTCCTTACTGGCACACTATTTTTAACCTAAGCTCAAAACCACATTTGTTATTTCAACGAGCGAGGTCTACTGTTCACAGAACTACTAGTTTAATCTAGTTATATAAAATCAAATTAAAATATAGCATCGAGCAACAATTTTAAAAATAAAAGTAAATATAAAATATTGTCTATACATATACAGTGTATTATATAATATATAGTGATATATATATATATATAGCATCGGTCTTTTTGACCTTAAATAAATGTATGATAAAGTGGAAAGTTAAGTGGGGGGAAGTGGAATACTGAAAACACCAAATTAATCATATTACAATATTTATTTTACATAATTTTAACTTTTTAACATCAAAGGTAACATTGTAAGATTAACATTAAAATATCACAAGTCAATTTGGTAACATCATGACAACGTGGTAAAGGTAGAGGGTTAAGAATAATTGTCAATAAGATAAGGGTAACATCGGTAATTCGGTAACATTGTAAGAGGTTAATGTTAAGTTATTACATTAATATCACACACGCATACAAGAAAGAAGTTAGTATAAAATGTACGTCGGTCTCGTCTTTAGGGGGGCGAATTTTCACTGAAACCAAAGGGCGCCGATTTCGAAAGGATGGCGCCCTTAACTAGTGTATGTGGTCTTTTGTGTCCGTAAAGAGGCGCCAAAAAGAAATACGGCATTTCTTTTAATTCCCGAAAAGGGCAGTCGTGTCTTTAGGGAGGAATGGAGAATTTTCACTGAAACTAAAGGGCGCCGACTTTGAAAGGATTGTGTCCTGTAGGTTGTCTGTCATTAAAAAAAAAAAGCTCTAAACAGAAATAGGGAGTTTCTTTTAAAACCCGAAAAGGGCGGCCACGTCTTTAGGCAAACATTTTTCGGTGCAAAAAAATGTCGGAACTTAGTCTTGAACTTTTTGCCGGCTCGTCGGCGCCCCCCTCCCTTTCGGCGCCCCATGCGTCCGCATGTTCCGCATGGTCCTTGCGCCGGCCCTGAATTTTATTTACTATACTAATTACTATCAACAAACTGAAAGTGTTTTAAACGTAGAATTGTGTTATTACTCTACGTTTTCAAGGAATTTAATTGGTTCGTGTAAAAAACAATCCATAAAACATAATTTTATCGAGTATTGTTTGAAATTGATTTAAGGATTTAAATACCACTATTTAAACAAATTCGTGATGTTCCAGAAATATTTAAAAATAATTTGTAATTCCAGTAGTTTTGGAAATATTCCTTCAGGAAAACTACAATGGTTTCAGTTTCAAACTTTTGTGAAAATGTTATGTGAAGTATGTGCAAGATAGTAATACTGTGTTGGAGAGCTATTAAATCGTTTCATTGGTGCCCACCAAAAGTACATAATTTATCCCAGTTGCGGTTATTTTGTATTATTTAGGTGGTTATTTCAGTATGAAATTATTTGTGATATTTTTATTAGTATATCGTATAACCCAGTATATTTAATAATTTAAAATTTACTTATTGTTGCACTTTTCTTTCTAACTTATCTCTAACACCTCCAAAATATGTTTCAAAATGTCGAAAATATAAATGTTAAACACCAGTTTGTCTTTATTATTAAAAAAAAAAAAATCCTCACCACTAAACGGTTTTTGGAGTAAAATTTATATTTGTAACAAAAGCTTTGCGAAAACACCATTATATTCTATTTCGGGACTTTCGTTTGCTTTGATATTAAAATCTAGGAAAGTTTTTATTTTTTATATAAAACTTATTCTAAAGGTCTTTGAGTTTGACGTTCTTAAGGTCAACCACACAGCATCCTATATATTGCTATTGCATTGCAAAGTATATTATCAAATACCTCAACATTGTTGTGAGCACAGAGCGCAGACCACAGAGTGGCCTCGACTTGACCTCTATCAATATGAACACAGATAGATAAAACTGTCAAGCCGGTCAGGTGACCAAAACTGAACCCGCTGGAATACTTTCGTTGGATCAGAGTTCGTTGGTCTACTTGGAATATCAAGTGATGTTTAAGATACTTACTAAAAGACACCTGGACTTTATTTGAAATACGAATCTAAAGTTTTAGAAACTCAATCCGTGAAAACTAAACGGTTTGAATGGAGTATTTCTGTTTAAGCATTTCAATTTATTTATACTGTACAAGATGAATCCCAATTGCGCTGCAAAATTTGGCGAGTTGTTTGTTCTAGTGTAGATCTAAAAATAATTGGAAAGTCAAATCCCGGCATTTTGTGTTTGAAAAAAATTTATATGTTTGGAAAGAAAACATATAAACATCTTCTTTGTATGAAAACGAAAGAAGATTTTGTATACGCATGTTTTATGTAACGTTTTACCAGTATACTAGAAGCGCAAGACTTATTTTGTAGGTTTTCAAAATGGCGTATGTTTATAATTTTTAATAATAATAGTATGGATATCTAGAAAACCGATAATTTTACATAATATTGATAAGTGAAGAAAAAGTTGTCTCTTTTAACGAAATATGAAACACTATCAGCTTTTTAAGTATAAAATAACTTTACAGAATTTAAGTTAGTTTTATTGTTAAGTCATCCATTGCATTTGCTGGATCTCTTTCTGCTTGTAATTAGATTTAAAAATGATGATGGTAAATCCTACTCAGGTACACGTGCCTAAGGATTGCCTATTCTTCACGTGACACTGTGGCAGCATGAATTTGAATGTAAAGAAAATCTTTCTTTTGTTCGTTTTCCGATATCAAGTGTATTATGTGTTATTAGCGAATTTCCATAGGAAAAATGAGCTATTGCAGTGGCCCTTATGGTGAGACCCAAGGTCGGGAGTAGCAAATGAGCACCGATCATGGTCCCCAGAACACGTTTTGGGGTGTAAAAAAAAATCATATGTATATATGTGTTCGCACTCTAGCGGCCGCATTTTAAGTCCGATTTGGTCCAAATTTGGTGCACGTGTTGGTTGTCTACGTGGCTCGGACGAGTTCGTTAGCCAAAAAAATCCAACAACCGGAAGTACATTTTTTGACCGGAAGTAACTATTTTTTGAGATTTTTACTACGAGAATGAAATTTTTTTAGAGTTTTTTCTAAAAATATAAATGTAGGATGTTATTCTGCACATTTTGGTTTTTTACGCGACCTTATAGCTCGTTTGGTTCCCCCAAAATCGACCAAAACGTAAAATACCATACAAATACCCGGTTCGAAGCCAAGTGGTGCAAACTTGCGAGGCCACTAGGCGCAAACAAATTCTACTAATATATTGCGTATACACAGACAGCTGTTCAACGCCTTCGTGAGTAGACCTATTTCCCAAATTGTTGGTTGAAACCCTAAAACATAGGACTAAAAACTTAATTTTGGAAATTTGCTGAACTCACGTCACGGTCCAGCTGCGTGGTCGAATTATTTTTATTTGTATTGTATTCTATTATTTATTGTATTCTAAATTATTATTATATTGCATCTTGATTGTGAAGAAATAAAAATATTATTATTATTATCGAAAACAACAAATATTACATTTCCGGACTATGTATAATAAAGTAGTGGATAATTATCACAATTCTGTAATATTCGGGTACATGGTAATTCTGGCTATTTTATATAGACAGTTAATTATTAAATAATGTTTTTTCTGATAACTTGGTTGCCCAAGAAAAAAATGTTAAGATATTTTGTTTTTCATCAAAAGAGGAGTTTGCAGACATGTATTTGAATAATAAATTAATAAGACAACTATTTTATCCATATATAAACAAAAAATAAAATGTTGAAAATAATTAGAAATGATTTTGTAAATACCCTGCCATAAAAACAACAACTAAATGCAGAGACAATTCCTTTAGTGTTTCCGCATGAGTTCAACGCCACCTCAATATCTTCATTATTCCCAACACAAACTGCGATAAATCAAATAAATTCACAAAAGCAATACCATCTCCCTCTCTTTCTTTTTGTCATGTCTGCTAAATTTCCTGTTAAGTTTTGTTGCAATAAATCTCGTCTAAAAAAACACATCTCTATTGTTCTTACAAGGACGAATGTTGTAAAGAACTCGACTCATAATAGACGATAATTGCCTTTACCTGCAGCTCCGTTACGGAAGTTTGCAAAGTTTTTGGCGTTCATTGAACTTGTCCCCCGTCGCAGGATGTCTGCAAATATTGGTTTCGGACACAGGAAGTGTGGGAAACTTGTAAAAGGCCGATTCGAAACAGTCGTGTCAATATAGTAAAGTAAATATATCAAATTTGGCTTCGCAGATGGAGGGTAGTCGCCGGTCAGTGACCTTAGTCCACAATTTTTGATTTTTAAGCTAATATGTAGTCGAACAGTAATGCAATGTTTCAGATTTTGGATATCGCTCATACGTATTGTCTTCTTATTTTAAAAGCAAAACATGTCTATGAATATAATACTGTACTCGACAGAGCCAGCCACCATCTTGAATTTCAACTGTCATAAAAGCAATGTTAAAATAAGATTACTAGATGAACAATGATCAGAAAATTATTCTGAATGTGTTATTTTAAAGGTTAGAACATTTCGAATGTGGATATATTTTACTTTCTTAAATTTGTTTTTAACTAATTTTTTTCTTTGACTGAACTCAAATTCAAAGTTTACGACGTTTTTTCTTAATCAATAGTGCAAATATAAAAAATGTAAAAAGATCACCACATTTGAAGTTTAATTACCTTTCAAATAAAAGTAATTTCAATCATTTTGGATAATTTATGACGAAAAAATCCACGTTATTGTGTAAGCATGTACGCGCCGAATTTGTATTCCTACTCGATTGTTTCGCCTACACTCTGGTGGTTACATGTTGCTCGTCTAGGAATACTATTAAAAAATAATATATCCGTTAATGTTCAATGTGTAAGAGAAAGCTATTATACGAACTATTATACATTGTCACGAATGAACATTTCAGTACGTTTACAGTCAGGGTTCCGTCAGTAACCCTCTATTTTCCGCCTTTATGAAGCTGCCCTATATTTGCTAGCGGAAGAATGAAAAACTAGGGAACTCAATTCTAGTAGTGTACAGCTCTGCCACTTGGAGCGCTGCGGTCAACTCAGAAATATTTTTTTTTATTTCTGCCGAGCCAAATATTACTTTAGTCCCTAGAAAAATAAGCATAGAATGTTTCCAAATTTAATTAGATAAACCACAAAAACGATACAATATGTTTTACTTAATTTAGGTCTCTCTCTAAAAAAAAATTTGGAAAACGGTTGACCCTAAAGGCCATCCATGTAACTTCCCGCTAAGTTTAATTACAACAAATACTATTTTTGGAAATTTTGAACTGCCATAACTTTTGAATGAATCAACCGATTTTTATGCGATTTTCGGCAATCGATGCAGTTTTTTAAGTCCATTGAAAGAATCAACAACACAAATTTTTCAGATGAAAAGTTTCGGAGAAATTGAGGAAAAACACTTTTTTTTATTTTCTTTCGTTCACGATATCTCGCGAATGAAATCAACCGATGTTTATGCGATTTGCGGCAATCGATGCAGTTTTTTGAGTCCATTAAAAGAATCGACAACAAAAATTTGTCTGATGAAAAATTTCGGAGAAATTGAGAAAAAACACTTTTTTTGATTTTCTTTCGTTCACGATATCTCACGAACGAATTAACCGATTTTGACCGGACTGGTAGCGATCGACGTCGCTTTTCAAGGTTAAAAGCTGATTAGATTTTGGAATTGATCGGTAAAGCCGTTTAAAAGTTATTAAAAAAAACCTGATTTGAAAAAAAATTATTTCTTAGTTTTTTCGAAATTTCTCAGAACCTAACGGTCCGAATTAGTTGAAATTTTCAGGAAGTCTAAGTTTGATGGAACTCTTTAGAACGCCGTTTAGTAGGATCCAATCGGTTAAGCCGTTCAAAAGTTATAAGTGGGTCACATACTTACATACACACACACACACATACAGACAGGTGACACCCTCTCGGGAGTGGTCAGGGAAGATTCCTAGGACCTCAAAACGTCTAGATCTGATGAATACTCTATTTTCGAAAAACGGGGTGAAACCAATAACTTCCCGATTTTAGAAAATTTTCAATTTTCTTAGCGGGAAGTTAAAAAAACACACAATAATCTGGTAACTGTGTTTATTATTTTGGTGTTAGTTCTGATGAGAATAACCAGGACGAGTGCATTTTCGAAAACTAGGCACTTGTCCGAGACTAAGAACGCAAACCAGAACAGAAATTGCCAGAGAAAGAAAATACATATTTGCAGGTTAACTTTCATCCATATTGGTTAGGCTCGATTACATTAGGGAACTATACACTTCACTGTCGCCAAAAAGGCAAATAATAACAATAGTTAATACAATATAAAAGAATCCAAGATACAAATTAAATGCGCAAATTGGTTATTTAGCTTAATTAACGTTCAATCATTTTCATTATCCACTTAAGGCTCGGCTCTCTACATTCAAAACGGCGAAGTAGGGTACCAATTTCAATGTTAAATAACCTAAACATATCTTCACTTTTAAGCATATTTTTGTGTTATTTTCGTCAAAAAATTAAAGCTGTATTTTTTTTCTTAAAGCAAAATAGATTTAGGGTGTTGATTGCTAAGGGTTTTTGCAATACCTCTTTTTGCAACTGAGTAAAAAATGAATAAATTTTACTATTTTTTACTATTTATATCATACGTTTGTGAAAACAATAAAAACGTTTTTTGAAGATGTTTTCAGCAATCAACATCCGAATGTGACAGTACTTCAAAACGAAACCAATTTTTTAAATTTATTCCACGAATTAACGGGGCAAAATGACTTATTCTATAGCATTGCTCTTATGGGAATCAGATTAAAAATGGCGGACAGGGAGCGCCCCCGTAAACCACTGTTTCAATGTTTAACGAAATATAGCATAAAATGAGACATAAATAATTACAACGTTGCCCAATATGATACCACTTTAGTAACGCGCATATGCAAGCTAAGAGATAATATTACGTGGATAAATTTTATTTATAGTTCGTACATATTTGTGACAAGTTTTTGTTACGAAAAATGAATGTGTGTTTTTGACATTGGTTTTGGTAGGGTTCATTTATAAATAATCTGGCAACGTTGTTATTTATATCGGGTTACCAAGATGGTTGAATGAACAGTGTTTTAAGTTTCCTACACTTATGGACAAAAATTGAAATTTTATGTATCTTCATTTAAGTTTGTTAAAAATTGTTCTTATTTGATTTCCGAACGTAAGTGGAGGGTAGGCCTATGCTTTCATTAAGTTTAAAGGAACATAGAAATGTCTTTTTCATTGTTTAAATATAGATGGTCAACCTCATCACCAGAAATACGATTATTTTCCTGGATTGTAAAGACCTTTTAGCTACCTACTTTGATAAATTACTAAAAACTTTAACCTTTTTATTTAATTTCTGCATGAAATCAGAGTGGCTTTGGTATCTTAGACTTTTAACCTCTTAACCCGTAAACAGCACACAAATTTGTTAAAAGAAATTAATACCAATTTCATAATTGCTTTATCAATTTGTTTTATAATTATTTAGACAAATAAAAACATGTTACTTAATGTCATACATTTTAAAATTAATTAAATGAAGAATCTTTTAGAATCTTGTATCTCATTTCCTTTTATTGAGTAAACACTGTTAATGATAAACGATTAATTTAGGCGATACTGTATTGTGTTTACCTTAATTTAAACATCTCCGTCTGTGACTTTAATATTTAATGATTATTCATATGTCTTAAAATGTGAAACATACGAAACTGAACATACTTGCTTCGGTCCCTTTACCACTGATCCTAATTCAATCCATAATACGAATAATTTCACGTATTAAATTTAACTTTTTTTTTTAAATAATTAGTTTTGGAGAATACGATCAATTTGCAGTTGATCACTTGGCATATAAATTAATTTGTAATTGCAGTGGGTCAAATACCTTAGTAGTAACTTGAATATTGGAAATAATATTATACAATGTGTATTGTTGCTTGAAAAGAAAATATAGCCCCATAAATAACAGTATTTAATTATGCTACGGTATATCCATATTCTAGAGTATCTGAACACAATATCACACCTACTTACTGAGTAGGTGTAATATTGTAATAATAATCCACAATATTAATAATGGATAGTAAATAACTGAGTATGTAACAATTGAACTCGGCAAATTGTTGTTTATTGCAAATTTTGTAAGATATTTATTTCAGTAAATGTCTCATTACTCAGTTATTTATTATTTGATTGTAGCAAATAAAGTATGATTTTATTCGTCTTAAAATTCTACATTTTTTATTACTGGTAACATTTTTTTATAAAAATTACGGTTTTCGTGAAATTTAACATCAAAGATTTTAAATGGTCGCAATCTTGAAACTGTTTAAGAGATCGTAACGAAATTTTATATACTTGTTTGACCTACCAAGGTACACGTTCGTGCTAAATTTAAAGTTTCTACCTAAAATAGTACTCAAGTTATAAAATAATTTGTAAAAAACACAAACAGACGGACAGACAGAAAACGAGGCATGACATACCCATATTTATATGACATTTTTTGATTGTCTTGACCTAAGGAAAAAATACACAAAATCTGTCCAGGAAGTTTGTAAATACCTTGTATAATTTAAATGTATAAATTGTATATACCTACATCTACAACTATAACACGTATACCTATCAACAGTTTCAGCAGTTTTTAGGATATCGGTCTGTGAGTAAAAACTTACCACTTAAAACAAGTAAACATTTTAGTGTTTCTATAGAAATAGACAAATATTGGTTTTTGGCTAATGTAAGAACATTGTTTTTACTTCATAAGGAAGAATCAGTGTATAGTCATAACCTGAATAATAGCTTAATCAGCTAGCAAAGCTAAACGAAAAAAAGTATTTGGTTTTGTTACTGATAGCTATGTCAATAAAACGGTTCGGGTATGGTGGATTAGAATCTGGCCATTTCGTTAACCCTTCTCCATCCATTAGCCATTTAACTACTAGGCTAATAAACAAAAATGTTTCATATTTATGTAATTATATTACCGAACCAAACATCATAATAAATGTTTGAATTTCAAAAAATGTGTGTAAAAAGGTGAATCATTTTTGTACTACCCCCTTTTCCAAACTTTAACAGTTTAGGTAAAAACGTCATCCTATAAAGTTAGGTTGCTATTCCTACTATTATTACGTATTATTTAGCGAATATGTAATGTATTTACTATAATAATCATTTATTATTGTTCCGCCATTACAAGCTTTGTCTTCAAACCCTCTTAAATTCGTTTGGTAGTGCTTTATCTTAAAGCCTACCACCATTGTTTTTCTGTCTACATCCACTCAAAACAATGAATAGAAATGCAATCTTGTTCAATACAATAACGAATTAATTAGCGACTAGATTGTTACGGTAGTTTTACTTTAACAAACCAAAGACGTTATTATTTAAAGTTATCTATGAGCAAAGTTACTTTAGAAAAGCACCTAACGATCCATCCTCAACACATCAATCAAGTCATAACTTAGTCATGAACAAGTCTGCTTAAACCACAGTCTGTTCTAAACCAATAGACAAGTTACTGTGATTCTAAGATACCAACTTTATAAACATCGATACACACGCGTTAACAACAACAATAGCAGGCCTACCATCTTGACAGAAACTGATAGTTTATGATGTAAGTTAAACCGGGTCTTTTATCATCTGGGTTTTAGTATTGATGATGTGTGTTCTACTTATTTTAATCACTAGTATGTAAAAATAATTTCTTTATATACAGGTGTTTTTACTTTTAACAGGGGACAATGTTTTTACAAATACATTTCCAAAAACGCAGAATTATTTTGTATTTCGCGAGAAAACAACAACTTTATAATTACTAATATTATGATTTTAAATTTGTATAGATAGTTTGTTATACAAGTATACCAAGAATCAAAACTTTATACTATACATTTTTTTAAATTCTCAAAATGTTATTTTTAATTGGATCTAAACCATATTAAAAAAATATACATTAATATTTTTCTAGTAATTTGAAAATAAAACATACAATTAATGAACAAAATAAAAGGAATCTAAAAACGGTCAAGTTAAAATCGCTAGCCAAAACCAATGAATACTTAAACAAATATTTAAGTATTCATTGCCAAATCTCATACGCACCCACTTACAAATTATCGAAATATCTGAACGGAAATTTGCGAAATTTGTTAAAGTTTGATATAAGCTATAATCTTAAGGATTCAAGACACTTTAATAAAATACAACCAGGAGCAAAACACTTACTACGTATCTTTTGACATAGTAAATTTGTATACTAACGTACGAATGAAAGAGACACAACCTTGGTTATATACACAATGACGAATCTACTACACGTAAGCCTGAAACACAACGTTCAACAATGAATGAGACATAACACAACCTAGGTTATATGCAGAATGAATACATTGCAGAATTGATGAATCTA
>JAGFPH010000989.1:207850-221595 GCA_018207615.1 Philaenus spumarius
CTCTGTGGAAAATGGTGAAATGAAAAAGAATATTAACAAAATTTGAGCGCGTAATTAAACTTAGGTAAACTCTTACTATCCACCATTTTCGTTGGTACTGTGAAATAAGAAGAATTACGAAACAAAATTTGTTGAAATTTTTACTGACTGTCGTTCGGCTAAAGAATATCATGGCTTGTTTGACGAAAATAATGTATACATTGTGTCACCGACCGAAAAGTTTATACATTTTAACTTGACGGGGTGGAGCTCTACCGCGTTCCTGAACTTCATTAGTCAAATCACCTGTAGACACTAACAAGGCCAATAGTTGTACCGATTTTCGTTAATCGTCTAACCGCCGGTTATGACTGTTACATTAGTCAAACCACCTGTGAGATATTAAACAAGGCCAACAGTTGCACCAACTTCAGTAAAGCTTTAACTTTCCTGTTAAGCCTTACACATTGGCCAAACACCGGTAGACGCTTGTGTTAATGACCTGGTTGGTTGTTTGATAAAACAAGTGTCAAATTTATTTCAGTTTTTTTGTGTGTATATGATGAGTTAGTAATTATCATTTAGTAAGTACAGATACTATATGTGTTTGATCTTAAATCTTGAAAATCAAAGTTTAAAAAATAGTCTTCCAAACATCATTTAAAACAATAAGTTAAACAAAATTAATAATAGATGTTCAGTGAGTAGAGTGGTAAATTTTAATAATTGAAAACCTCCCTACAAAAACGTTGTATATCACATTCTGCTGAATTCCAAGGTATTTATTTTGATCTCATCTCATAGCTTATTATAAGTATACAACTAGGGGCTCTGCACCTGGACGCTTCGCTCGCAGTTGGAAAATTCGCTAAAGAATCTCGTTAATCTTTGGCTCGTTTGTACATAGGTTTGTAAAATTATGAAACCAAACCTATTAACTGACCTACTAACTGTAATATACTAACAGTAATTACAAGATTAATTATAACCTCAAATACTTGCTTTAGAAACGTGAGAGGCTTTCATTACGATTTTACTCCTAGTTCTACTATCTTCTGACAAGTAAAGTTTTGAAACCAGGCCTAAATATAGTAAAAATTATTGCGGGATTAACATAACCTCAATACTATGATTCAGAAATGAGCCAGGCCTGTATTACAAAATTGACTATTAGAATTTATCCATCTTCGCCAAGTTTACCTTTTTTTTGACAAAATAAATTGTTAAATCAGGTCCAATTTATTCTAATTCCAACGTGCTAAAACAGTATAAATTAGCTTGTTTTTTAACAGTAATTAAAAACTATCCAATGAATAGCTAATTTTGGATAATACTCAATCTCAGTTCTATTCCACTCTATTTCCAACGTACTAAAACAGTATAAATTAGCTTGTTTATAAACAGCTGATTTGGTCGCTTTATTTACTATTTCGTTGTTATTTTGCAACCAACATGGCAACCCATAAGAACCTATGTTAAAATTGTTCAACTTTTAAATTAGATTTTCTAAAAAAAATTGCGTTTTTACACGTAATGCAACTATATGGGTGTACTTAAAAATGAAAACTACATCTAAATACAAAATTTATTTGATTCGTTAGTTAAAGCCGTTTTCGAGATCCGCGACAGATAAAAAGATACAAAGATTTATTTTTTAATATTTTAATCTACAATCAGTCAACATACTATAATTAGATTAGATACGGTAAAAATGGCGTTATGAAGATAGTGGAGCCACCGCCCTACAATTCTTCCTAGTCAGACAGCATGTCCTTCCGCTTCAGTCTTCTGACGGAACATGGCGTTAACAACAGCATGAGAAGAGGGTTAGGATGTCCCGAAAGGCGATTCATGTGATTCCTACTTCGACGAACAATTTCCTCTTGGATCGTTGGCATGTCCAGATAGTCATGGATCTCAGAGATGCGAGTATACCATGGAGGATTCAAAATAACTCTTAAAGATACAAAGATAGATACAAGAATTAAAGTAATAGGATTATTTGTGGTTTAAAATAAAATATACATTTATATATACAGTATATCCATAAACATCTCAGTAAAAATATGCCAAACATCCTAAGCCGGAGACCACCAACCAGGTAACCAGTCATAACCCGTCAGTTTGGAAGCGAGCCAACCACCGTTTGCTTCACCTCCGCCCTCCTACCCTCAAACCACAGATATGAAAAGTTACCTGGTCTAGCCGAGATTCGATCCCGGTATATTCTGATCAGGAAGATCCCACGCTACCCACTCACTATGGCTTGCCTTAAGGAAACATGACTACAAAAACACTTCAGTTATTTTACACCGTATTGCCTATCTCGCCCCTTCTCCTCACGCTGTTGTATCGTTTACTGCAATGCAAGCCATTAGTTTTTTGTTTGTTTATTTCCCCGTTTTTGTTTATTTAGTACTAATATGTAGTACTTATTTGTAATAAGCTATAACATGAGATCAAATAACTTGGAATTCAGAAAAATGTTAAATTCAACGTTGTTATAGGCAGGTCTTCAATTAGAAACACTCAAGTCCCAACCACAAGTTCGGTGAATAACACTACACAACTAAATTGAAAAACTACACAAATAAATTGAAAAACATTTATTGATATAATTATTCTAGTTCCCTGATGTACATTTCGGTAACTAAGTTACCATCATAGGAGGGTTCTAAATCTAAACTAATGCCAACAAGAAGGATTTTATAAAACTAAACAGACCTATTCTCCCCCGAAGCCTATTCTTGGTTACCGAAATGTACCTATTTGGAGAACAGAAAATACATGCAAATTTAATTAAATCATAGATATGGTAAATTATTTTAATACTTTTGACCAATTAAAGCTCGATCATCCCCCTAATTGCGAACAATATAATTTTAGGCAGCCTATATTTTAAGATGATTATTTTACCTGTAACGTAGCAAACATAAATCATTTTACTATTGCATACGCAATAAAAACATGCCCTTTATTTAATTTCATAATTTGTAAAGCGTCCATTCGGCACTGTATGTGTATATTTTCGAAATTACCCAAGTATGGGTATTACTTTGTGTTTTCCAGTCTCAGATAAATTTCAGACATAAAACAATTCATTTGTTTGATCTGTGTATAATTTGTCTGCATTTCGAATTAAAAACAAATTTGCAAGTTAAGACAAAAGTCAAATAAATGTAATTTCAGCAAACTATAAATATTTAGTTAATTTATTTACGAATATTTTACATTATAATGTTAACATTTAATTAAGTTCGATTTTAGGTTATAGTTTAAAGCAGCTGGCAATATAATAACAGCAATTTTTAAAAGTCTTTAAGTAACTAATAGATCCATTTAGATGTGTATATATTAATATTTGTCATATCAACTAAAACTAAATGTGCACAATAGGCCTAATTCCTGTAAAAGAAATTTGCTGAAATACTAATGAGCCTTTATTACTGAGGAAAGTATAAACTGTCTATCAGTGATTTTTACAAGTAGATCCAGTAATTTCTGAAAGTGTTCCAAACATGATGAGCACGTACATACAAATAAACAAAGTTCACTAATTTGTGACATTAGTTTAGATTTAAGTTTCCAAACAAGGAAGAAAATTTAACAATGTAGTGAACATACAATACTAGCTGTTATACAAATGTAATGTTTATTGGTCTAAAAATAAATAGAATTTTCCACTGTTTCTAGTTTTCCATTGCTTTCTAGCCTATATCCCCTTTTCTGTAATAATGTGTTCCCATAGGAGAAGTAAAGGATCGAAGAGGGAAAACGCATATTGTAATGTCACTATTACATTGCACACCAATACTAATATAACTCACTTTAGTATACAATAAAATTATGTTTATAAACAAATAGTTCCCAGATTAGACTGCGTTCCAACCTATTAGATCATTGTATCAATGTATGGTATAGGTATCTTGCAAGAAATAAATGTGTCACATTTCAGCAGTCTACCTTTAATGAAAATATCTCAATGACTATTTATTGTTTTAAGGGTTGTTTCTACATTTTAACCCCTTAGCAGCATGTAACAAAATGTAAAACTGTTATATTTTTTATATGTATCTTGTAAGAAATAAATATACATTTTCAACTCTCTAGCTTAAAGGAAAGTATAATAATTAATACTTATTGTTTTATTGGTTGTTATCACAGTTTCACCCTTAGCAGCAAGCACCAAAATGCAAATCTTTTTTATATTTTCTATGTATCTTGAAATAAATAAATGTACAACATTTCAGTCTCTAGCTTTAAGTACTGTATAACAATTAATATTTATTGTTTTGGGGTTTGTTACTACATTTTCACTCCTTAGCATGTACCAAAATGTAAAACTGGTTTATTTTTTATATGTATTTTGTAATGTCATATTTATAGCTTTAAAGTAAGTATAAAGAACAATACATACTGTTTTAGGGGTTGTTTCAACCCCTATTGGGTCCAATTGTGAATCTAAACCATTCAAACACACACACACAAAATTTGATCAAAATCTGTTCATGTGTTTAGGAATTCAGTGACAAACACATTTTCTGAAGAATTATGTATATAAAGGTAAAGATGAAAATGTTATATTTTAGTTTCATTCAGATTGTTTGTTTAGTTTTCAATATAAATATGTTTAAAGTAGTGTAGTGTTTGTTGGTATGTTGAATGTCAAAGATGTTGAATCACTTTGTAACATCCATGTTAATTCAGGATGTAACAAAGTGGTTCAAATAGAGTTTGTAGTTTTAAATTTATAGGTCAATTATTATAAGATAATGACAATTATGATAAATATACAATTAATTATATATAAAAATACAGATAAAAAAGTGATCTTTTGATGACTTTTAGTTTCTTTCAAATTGTTTGTTTAGTTTTCAATATAATTATGTTTAAGCTCATGTTTGTTTGTGGTTATGCCTGGTGACAAATTGTTTATTTTTTTTTTAAGCGAAGTCATGATTTAAAAAGTGTTACATAATTCATAGATAAAATATATTTTATATAAACAATATTTTAAACAGCATATTTCTAACTATGTATAGATATGTAACAACCGATGTTTGAATTGAATTATAATACAGTAAGCATTTTTGTTTTTTGTTTTTAGTTTGCTAATCTAACCTAAAGAAGCTGTTGGTTTGGAAGAATAATACATTGATTATAAATTTGCTAAGTAAAGTTGCTATGGTATAATGTAAACAAACACGTGTTGCTAAAGTTTTTATCCGAACAGCTGTTTTTGTGAGTTATGGTTTTGACTTCATACAAAAATCCCGTCGAAAAAAGGATGTTCAGTTTTCCCAAATTTGAAAATTTTTCAGGAACATTTTCAAACTTTTCTATCCATAAAAACCTAAAACGGACTATTACCAATATTTTAAAATAAAAAATAACCAAATTGGTCCAGCCATTCTCAAGTGGTGCGCTTACCAACGAACAGTATTTCACTGTTATTTATATGCATTTCATTTGTATTTATATAGATTATAATAACCCCAAAGTTAAGATGGTAACTAATGTTAAATGTTCAAATCAAATTATTTCGTATATTTTATAACAGCAGTTGTAATGAAGGTTAAAGGAACCAGCAAAGCTCAGGTCTACACTTTAATAAAAACCTAACCTTAATGTTAGAAATACAAATACTGTAATTGCTTCAAAATGTGAAATCAGGTGTTAAAGGAAATATTAGAGTAAATAACTGTTTTATATGTTTCATATATAGTAATTTATCAGTCTAGGCCTAACCTAAGATTTTTCCGACTAAATTTACAAATATTGAAATACACATTTTTTTTTATCAAAATGAATTAAAGCCTATGTTACTCAGGGATAATGTAGCTTTTTATTAGTAAAACTATTTTTTTAATCGGTTCAGTAGTTCCACAGATTACCCCCTACATACTAACAAACAAACTTTATCTCTTAATAATAGTATAGATAAGTTAAACTAGTTTTAATTACAATTATCATATACATTGTTTTTTATCTTATGTATGATCATTGCTCGCTCTACATTATATTAGGCGATGATTACCAAATAGGTTTTTGTCAACAAAAAATCGAAAGAATCATTATTATCATTACTAAAATCGTATTACTACAAACCTTTTCTTATATTATGTAATGAAGGGAATTCATTTAAATACAAAGAATGTAAACAGATATTATGTTTTATAGTTATGATAACTTCAATCATGGCAGGAACCTGTTGCAACACAGACTGGGAGGGATGTAAGGATTCCTGCAGAATTCCCGAGATTATTTTTTTTTAGATTTATCGTTTGAAATAAAAAAATTATATGCAGTACAAATTACTGTTATTTTATATCAACTTCTGCCCAGAACATATCGTATCTTTATATATAAAGACTAGTGGCTTGTAGGGGCAAATGCCCCTACTCATATAGAAACAAACTTTCAACAAACTTAAAATATTTGTTTGTTTACAAATCATACTCAGCTGTTTTTCATTGCAATGTATTTCTTATTGAGATTTTTGTACTCAGCTGTTTTAATTGCAATGTATTTCTTTAAAATATTTGTTTGTTTACAATTTTACTCAGCTGATTTTCATTGTAATGTATTTCTTATGGAGATTTTTGGTAACTTTAAGTTCCTCAAAACCCTGTAAATGTAGTAAATTGAGAAAAACCTATATTTTCCCCGCTCCTTCGTGTCAATACCTTTAAGTTGAGCCATTTCCCAGCTTTGCACGGCCTTCCAAGCTCCCACAATCTTTCTCACAAAATTCCGCGTACGAAATTATATATATAGATATACTTCTGTACTTTTTGTTTGTGTTTGAGTGCGTCCCTGGATGGTTTGGATTCACAACCACAACTGAACCCTGTAGGTGGAGCTGCAATCTGGTCTTAGGAAACGTTTTTCTATATATTCAGGATGATGCAAAAGTTCGCAAAAACTTAGTAATTTTAAACCTATTACACGTATTAATTCTAAACTTTCAGGAAGTTAGGGGTATCACTGAATTTCACCCTTATTCGGTTAAGGGGGGGGGGGGGGGGTTACAAGTAAAATTTTTTAAATAGTAACCCTTATTGTGTGATACCTAATTTTTTAAGCCCTTGTTGAGACGAGACGTTAAGATTTTTCCATTTTTCTATGTATTGTATTCTACATACAATTATGTGTATTCTTTTTAAGATACAGAAACATTGGACAGTTTTCAAAATCTACCTTAATTATGAGTTAGAAAACATTAACTCCCAAAAATTTGTGTCGTATTTATGAAAATGGGGCCCACTCATACATAAATCCTAATTAAAACTAATTATGATTATGGAAAAATTTGAACTTCTTCCACCATTTTGGATTGGGGTATCGGAAAGGGGTTTTCTTTATATGTACTAATTTTCTCATCTCAATGAAAATAAGGTAGGGTAGGATTTACCCCCCCTCCCCCTTAACCGAAAAAGAATATGATGAAGTTCATCACGCCTTTTCTTCAATTCTTTTACCAGCCTTAACGTCAACATACTGTAATCTTTCAATTGCAGTTTATTATTAGATTGTTTTTTATACAAATATTTACTGTTTCCATACGTTTAATGTTATTATAATAAAGGTGTAAAATTAATTATATCCAAAGTTAAGATGGTAAACACAATTAAATGTCCATTCATTGTAAAATACATTCAATATACATAAAATGTTCGTTCATCAGTCTAGGCCTAACCTAAAATTATTGTGTGTGTGTTTAATTTATTTTACCTGTCTTAACGGCAACATACATACAATAATTTTAGGTTAGGCCTAGACTTAAAATTACGGAACTTTCTAGCCCTAACCTAAAATTATTGTGTGTATGTTGCCGTTAAGGCAGGTACAATAAATTAAATATACACACAATAGTTTTAGGTTAGGACTAGACTGATGAACGAACATTTTATGTTTATTGAATATATTTCAGCGCTTGACGATAATATCTGAACTACGCCGGACGGAACCGATCGTCTCTTAATTTAAATTGATGAACCAAAACACATGTTTCTTGAATGTATTTACAGTCATTGCCATAGCAACCAATTTTGTAACACTTTTTCGTTACTCGTATTTTATATTTGTCATTGCCATAGCAACCAATTAATAACACTTTTTTCGGTACGCATTACATTTTCTATGTTTTCCAAAAACAAAAACAAAAATAGTCAAAAATCAATTAAAACTTTCATACTATTTAAGTTGAGAACAATGTAATGTAAAAATTAATTATATTACCATACTGGCAGTAATATTACGGTATATTTAGAATTTATTTTAAGTTAGTTGTACAAAATCAAACTTGTGATTTTTCTCATTGAACTTTAAAGAAACTTATAGACACATGTAAAGACTTTAACGCTAGGGTAGGAAAGTATCATTAGTTTAAGTTGAATACTGTAAAACAAAAATGATCTCTATCTATCTGGTGACACAATTAATCTAGTTTTCTACATAAATTATCGCTATTTTTTAAATAATCCTTATTTAGACGTACATGCGTTGTACAAATTACACCATTACTCACAAACTCACAAAAAATTCACTAGAAACAGTAAACCATAAAGAACAACATCACCTGCTTTTGATTTAGCAATGCGGGTTATTTTACTTCCTGGAAACGTTTTTTTGTAACCTTGAACTAATAAACCCGTTATTCCTTGCATTGGGTTTCCGGGTGTAGGCGAACCTTCCCACGCAACCCTTGTTTATTTCTCAACCTAACTGTAAACGGCAACGATCGGCAAAAAACTAAACACCCTTCTCCAACCCCCCGTTAAGCGGGGGAACAATAGCCGACTGTATAACCGCGCCTGAGGTCAAACACCTTCTGGGCGAAGAATTATCAATTATGTAACGGTGATATTAACGCCCGCATTAGACTGGAGTTGCTGTATGCCATTTTCTTTGTCATTTAAATTTGTTTCATTTATCAACCAGTGCTCTGTTCTTCAATTTAATGAACTGCAATGATGAAATTGATATGTTTGGAATTATTACTTGGATAGGCTACTGTTAATTTTCTTTGTATCTTGTGTATGGTTTATCAATACCCGATTATTTATAATGATGGAAGTTTTACACAGCTAAATAATTGTTTAAAAAACGATAACACGTACAATATTATTAGCGAATTTCCATAGGAAAAATGAGCTTTTGCAGTGGCCCTTATGGTAAGACCCAAGGTCGGGAGTAGCAAATGAGCACCGATCATGGTCCCCAGAACACGTTTTGGGGTGTTATTAAAAATGGGGATGCGGAATACTATCCCCCGGAAAACTACCCCCCAGGTGAAACGTGACGTCACGAAATCTGCCAACTAACCAATATGGGAGCCGTGTCCGCGACTGGAATACTACCCCCCCTAGCAAAAGCGGGTCGCCGGAATACTACCCCCCGGAAAACTACCCCCCAAGCAGGTTCCTACAGTTATACTGTTATCGGCAACATACTGTGACTAAACAGTTTAGGTTAGCCCTCTAGTTTTTTTTTTATTCTAATTATATAAAGTGATAATACAAACGCATCGAAACTTGAGTGTGCGTGACTGGAAAACTGCCCCCCCCCGATCTCTGACGTCAAAATGACGTAGGAACCTGCTTGGGGGGGTAGTTTTCCGGGGGGTAGTATTCCGGCGACCCTTAAAAATCATATATATATGTGTTCGCACTCTAGCGGCCGCATTTTAAGTCCGATTTGGTTCAAAATTGGTACACATGTTGGGTGTCTACGTCGCTCGGACGAGTTCGTAAGCCAAAAAACTCCAACAATCGGAAGCACGTTTTTTGACCGGAAGTAACTATTTTTTGATATTTTTCCTACGAAAATGAATTTGTTTTTGAGTTTTTCTACAAACACAAATGTAGGATGTTATTCTGCACATTTTGTTTTTTTACGCGACCTTATAGCTCGCTTGGTTCCCCCAAAATCGATCAAAACGTACAATACCATAGAAGTACCCGGTTCAAAGCCATGCGGTGGATTCTACCGTGGGGTTGGCGTGCGAAGCACGCAATGCTTTGTATATTGAAGATACTCCTAATATGGGGGCGTGCGAAGCACGCAATGATTTGTGTGTTGAAGATACTCCCAATACGGGAGTTGGCGTGCGAAGCACGCAATTCTTTATGTATTGAAGATACTCCCAATATGCGAGAATGGCGTGCGAACCATTTTGCAACTGTTCAGCACCGTCGTGAATAGACCTATTTCCCAAATTGTTGTTTGAAACCCTAAAACCATAGGCCTATAAAATTAATTTTGGAAATTTGCCCAACTCACGTTAGCGGTTCAGCTGCGTGGTCGAATTATTGATTTTTACCAAAAGCACGGAGATATTTTAATTTTGTTTACAGGTTATAGGATGATAGTAACATTGATAGATATAATAGGAATACTAACCTAATTTTAAGGAAACACACACAATAATAAGTAAATTAATTCCAGTTGAGTTAATTATTGCAGAATTTGTTAAATACTGTGAGTGTGTTTTTTTTCTTTAAAATGGAGTCCTCGATCAATAGTATAAATAATACTAGTTTTAATTAATTGACTATAACATTTCAACAACTTTTCTTCGTTATTATTACGCAGTGGACTACTTTCTTAACTCGCTTACAAAAAAAAAAAAAAAAAACTATTCAACCCTACTAAGTTTATTCCAAAGATGTTTATGTTCACATAGCTTTGGTGTCAAAGTTGTGTAAAAATGTTATGTACTCATATCTAATTCCTTAATTCATATTTATGCATAATATAGTCTAACATAACCTAATTTTTAACAATAATTTTTACATGCCAAACATACCATGCATTAATTGATATTCTAGCCTATGTATCCTTGATTTAAGTGCCTAAGCTATCATATCAAACTTGAATTTTAATAATGATTTTTAACGTACCCCAACCTTTGCTGACATAATGTAACTTACCCTAATTTGAACATTGCATTTTTATTCATGAAAAACGGTACCACGTTCTATTCAATATTTTGCATATTTGTAATTATTATTATTTGTTATTTTAATTATAGGTGTGGGACTAAAATTAGTATTATATTTTTGTTTTCTTGCAAAATTGTTGTTTGGGACTCAAAAAATAAATAATAAATTGTGAATGGATTCATTATGTTTACTTTGTGTTTATATTTGGTTAGTAAATGGTTAGAGCTATAGATAATTTAAATTTAATTTATTTTATGCTGTAATCATGTTAATGTTCACGAGTTCTTGGAAAATATCCTAGTTAGTATTCCAGTAATTAATGTTAAAATAAATCCTCACACGGTACCTTAAATTTACTACGGTAAAAGACGAGAGCATAATATAAAAACGAACCTAAGCTTTAAAATCACATTAATCACCACTCTCATTCTCATAATTGAGTTTCATCTCTATGAAATGAGATATATCAAGATCAACCCCCATATGCAAGGTCAGCATTACGTACATTTGCATTTCCTGAATTCACTGGCTACGCTCTGTCCCCAAGTATAATTGACTGACTGGTCGGTCCAATAGCACGACCAGTAATTGTGAAAAGGGAATGGAAAGAAGAAGTGGATGTACAGTTAGGCGGGAAGGGCATCGACCTCCTGCGGCCGTTGCCTAAAACTAACCATTTCAAACTTTTGTGGTTATTTAGGTGCCTTGTAGATTTATGGTAAGTATTGTTTAAAGTAAATTCCAATGAGAAACTGAATGGCAAAAGTCATTTTGACTTGTTCTGGGTGATTTATTACATTTCCTGTAATAGGGAACGGTAAAAACTAACAATGATAATAGTAAAACTATAGTAATAATAATACTGGTAACGTCTCACTTTGTCTTTTCTGTTTATTCGTTTTGAACTCGTGTAGTACGCTTTAACAGGGTAGGTTAACAGGGTGGGGGGGGGGGTTATATTCACTGTTTGGATCAAAATATTTTCGCTAGTTCTGGATCTAATCAAATACTAACCATCTTTGTTAGTGTTAAAGAAGGGGGGATACCCTGTCCGCCATATTGAATCTGATTCCCATAAAAGCAATGCTACAGTATAAGTCATTTTTCCCCGTTAATTCGTGGAATAAATTTGGTTTCATTTTGAGTTTTGAATTTCCCAAATTTCTCTTCTCCTTTTCCCAAACTTCCCAAAAAAGTCTTTAATTTACAAAATTTGAAGAAATTTATATTAAATAAAATATATATTTAAACTTACGACTACATTTTATGATCAGTGAAGAGATGTCTGTGAACCTTCTCTAATATATTCTTCTAGAATACCTACTACAGTTAGTAATATATTTAAGTTGTAGGCCTACATGTACATAGTTGACAGATTTCATTATAATTCCGAGTTTAGGTAACATTCCCGTAGTAAGGTTGTCGTAATAACTCTGTATACATAAATATGCTGTCAAGAACATTATTGTAAATCTTATGTTTATTGGTAGTTTTCTGATATTAAACTTGTTTTCATATTTTCACCTATAGAATAGCCTGTTGAAATTTGGAACAATGTTTTCTAGAAGCCTTGAATAAAATGTAATTTTTACAAATACAAAGGGATTCAGGGAACAAATTGCATCATGCGGTAAAAATAAAGAAATACTTAAATTCGAAAAGTCAAAGAATAGCTGATACATTTATGAAACAATAGGATCAGCATTATAACCTAAGACGAAACGAATCAGTTTATATTTTTCACTTTAGTTTTTACATTTTTGGAATGATTAAAGTTTTTCCACGAATCGCCCTGTAATGTAGACAGTAATACAATATTGTATTCATTAAATAATTGTTTAAAATTATACTATTTTATAAATAAAAGATAACCTAAAAAACGAACTATATTTCAGCGTTTACTCTATAATTACAAGAAGTGTGCAAAATATACGACTAATAAAATATATAAATAAGCATAAACACTTGAAGAAACTTGTTTAGTAGTCAAATGCGTTTCGCTTAACAAGTCGTCATTATTAGTGAGGTTTACTTCATAATACTATTCACACACTCAGTATAACTACATGTGTATATAATGTGTATATATTATAAATAATTATAAGTATGCAACTGTAACGGCCATTGGCAACAATGACTTGGTGATCGAAAGCGTTTGACTTGTGTGTTTTGTGAGAAACTATTATCATTTTTACATGCTTTTCTTCAACTCACTACCGTTCAACCGGTGGGTGGACCGGTGCATGGTCGCCTCGGCTCTTTCCGGATCACCTCGGGCTGCTCCGTATAGCACTTCGCGTTACGACTGCGTTCTCGCATACGTATATTAACTAAAAAATTACCCTCAGATGGGGGGAGGGGGGTTGCTCTGAGTACCAAAAATTTTCGGAAAATCCAATTTATGACTATAACTAAAAATAAAATAAATTTAAAAAAAATTGTTTTAAACATGCTTTCCTATCTATCAATAACATAAATAGACTCGAACGAAAAAATAACCCACAGATACAATTAATTCTTCCTCAGTGAATCTGATATTGTAATGAGGTTTGATAGATTGCAATCTTTTTACTTTTCACAAAATAAACACACCCCAAAGTTCGTAAGAGTACGCCCCATGCTTTTTGGGTGTGTTTATTTTGTGAAAAGTAAAAAATATTGCAATCTATCAAGCCTCATTACCATACCACATAAGAACGTGAAATTTGGTACACATATTTCTCATAGGCCCTAGAGGCGCACTAATAAAGGATTTTAAAATATTTAGTTGGCTTTTAAGGGTTGAACCAACCCCTAAAATTATAAATATTGTTTGTTATA
>JAGFPH010000989.1:221605-239172 GCA_018207615.1 Philaenus spumarius
TTGGCCTTTAAGGGTTGAACCAACCCCTAAAATTATAAATATTGTTTCTTATACTTTCTTTAAAGCTAGATAGCTGAAATTTTGTACATTTATTTCTTACAAGATATGTATAAAAAGTAAACCTGTTTTACACTTCGATATGTGCTGCTAGGGGTGAACATATGATAACGACCCTTAAAAAGAATAAATAATATACATTTTTATACTTTCTTTAAAGCTAGAGAGCTGATATTTTGTAAATTTATACCTTACAAAACACATAGAAAAATAGACTAATTTTACCCTTTGTCATGTTCTGTTAAGGGATGGAAATGTAGTTACAACCCCTAAAACAATAAATGTTAATTTTTCCTTATATCTAGAAAGCTGATAATTTGTAAATCAAGATACATAGAAAAAATATACCAGTTTTATATTTTGTCACGATCTGTTAAGGGGTGGAAATGTAGTAAAAACCTCTAAAACTATAAATATTAATTGAATAATGCCTAGGAACGTGAAATTTGGTACATATATTGCTCATATGCGCTAGAGGCACACAAAGAAAGGATTTTAAAATATTGGCCTTTAAGGGTTGAACCAACCCCTAAAACAAAAAATATTAATTTTAGATTTTCCTTAAAGCTATAGAGCTTATATTTTGTACATTTATTTCTTAAACATATAAAAATAAACTAGTTTAACATTTTTTCACTTTCTGTTAAGGGGTGGAAATGTAGAAACAACCCTTAAAACATTAAATATGAATTTGTATACTTTCCTTAAAGCTAGAAAGCTGAAATTTAGTACATTATTTCTTACAAGATACATATTAAAAATAAACCATTTTAACATTTCGTCACGTTCTGCTAAGGGGTGAAAATTTAGTAACAACCCCATAAAACTATTAATATTTAACACCGTGAAATTTGGTACACGTATTTCTCACAGGCGCTAGAGATGCACTGAGAAAGAATTTTTAAAATATTTGACTTTTAAGGGTTGAAAAACCCCTAAAACAGTAAATTGTTTGTTATACTTTCCTTAAAGCTATAAAGCTGGAATTTTGTACATTTATTTCTTGAAAAACTAATATAAAAAGTAAACCAGTTTTACATGTTGTTACTTGCTGCTAAGAAGTGAAAATGTGATAACCAAAAAAATAGAAGTTTTTATACTTTCCTTAAAGCTAGAGAGCTGATATTTTGTACATTTATTTCTCACAAGATACATTTAAAAATAACATAGTTTTACATTTTGTCACGTTCTGCTAAGGGGTGGAAATGTAGTAACAACCCCTAAAGCAATAAATAATAATTGATATACTTTTATTAAGGCTAGAGAGCTGAAATTTTGTACATTTCTTTTTTACAAGGTACATATAAAAAATAATCCAGTTTTACATTTTGTTACGTGTTGCTAAGGGTTGAAAATGTGATTACAACCTAAAAACAATATATATTAATTGGTATTCTTTCCTTAAAGCTAAATTGCTGAAATTTTTCCCGTATTAATTTTAAGGGTCTGCTCCAGTAAACGAGAAATCAACAGGAAACGCTAGCGCCTCTCACTATATCCCTATCTAAACAATGCAATTTCTTGCGCTGACATTGCCTCATTTCAAACCATTTTATAAGTCTATCTTTTGTAATTGAGTTTTGAAAAAAAACCCTGAATATTCTTTATACAATTTCGGATCCCTCTTGCAAATTATTTTTCATTATTATTTTTTTATTGTGTTAGGAAAAACATTCAAACTTTGTACTTACAAAATGTCAATTACGTAACAAATTTAAAAAAATGTAAATTGCAAGACGGATGCGTATTGTGACTGTGCTTAAAATGAGACCTTGCAAACAATTTTATGATAAAAAGTAAACGAAATAAATGGTTTGAAATTTAACATTGCTCTTATGGGATTAAAATCCATTTTATTTTTACATGAGCAGACCCTTGAGAAAATATTTTAGACGTAAGCTGATCAAAACTATCCCGATCTATGCATCTGAATGTTGCAGATGGATGTATCTGGCTGATCTGCAACATCCAGCTAAGACTTTGATTTACCAGTCTGTATATTTAGCGGTTGAAAAATTGACGCTCTCTACTCTGAATTTTATTTTTTTATACAGTGACGAAGACGATTGACGGACACCCAGCGAACAATAAATATCAAACTAATTGAAAATACATGTAATAATTCACTTCGTGAAATAATAGATGAAGGAAAATGAGAGAAAAATATTACAATAATTATGTAACATAGTGATGAAACAACAAATTCCCAGTAGCGAAGGACGGGTATTCCGCTAGTATGAAATATAAGTTAAATAAATCCTAACTAACCAACTAATATCTTGAGAGGAATAAGCATAAAAGTGGCGAAACTATGGTCCTTGCGTTTACACACAGCTGGTACTTCGGCCACTTTGGGGAAAACATTGATCGGTTTGAACTTGATGGAAAACAACAATCTGTATGTATAGTATAATGCACATTGCACACAGGACAGTGTATGTGTGGAAGGTTGTAACTTTACTTAGTTTTGTGCAAATTGTATAACTAGTGTAAAAATATAATTTTAATTTGCACACCAAACATTTTTATTTTTAAAGTTTTACAAACACATAGAAAAAATCCCATAATTTAGTTTCGTAATTTAGAAAAGAAATGCCGGATGGAAAATCTATTGTCAGTTTTTACATAATAATAACAATTGCCATCAGTGATCAGCAGACAATAACACAACACATAAAATATGCTAATTTATCATAAAACATATTGGTTTACAACTATTGTGCAAAAACAGCTGACTTCCAGGGAAGTAGTAAACGATAAGGTAGACTCGGTCATGTAATATTTGGCTGAAGATGTATTTTTCAGACACCATTCAGATCTAGTTTTGAAACACGAGGGAAACTGAAACTGGAGATCAACGATCATTTCAACCCAGTAAAATTATCAATGGCGATAATTTAATTTTAAAAAACCTTGTTTGGAAATTGTATGGTTAAAATTGCTTAGTTCGCGCCAGTAAACGATTTATTTTGATCCCAAAACCGATTTTACTCTTTAAGTAATTTTAATAAAAATTATAGTTTTTGAGTTAGTTCAGTAGGAGAGGCCTAAGACTTTCAAAATGTATAAATTTACCTAACATTGTGGAGGAATGGACAATTGTTACCTGGAAAAGTTTGAAACCTTTCATTAGAACCGATTATGATAGTTATTAAAGATGTACATTTGTACCTAATATCTTTTAACGGTTTGAAAAGTAGTCGTTGAATACCAGTTAACTAAGTAATATTTTGTTTTTGTAAGTTTTCTACCGGTGTAATGAATTCACGATTTTAATTTAACTTTTATTTAGTGTAGTGCAGTGTTTAAAGCTAATTATTTTTAAAAGTTTTCTCAATTATTAAATATTTGTACTATTAAATTATGTTAGTAGTAACATCCACTAAAAGTTAATTTTATTTTGTCTATATTAATATTAAGTGTTATTGAATATACTAAACTCCAAATTCTTTTAAAATACTTACCATTTTCATCACTTATAACTCTTCGGTAAGTGTTACTTAAACACAACTAACTGGATAGCAATGATAGCATATCATTAAACAAAATATAATACTTTTGCCCAGCAAAGCCGAGCTTTCAAAAATTATTAAGAGCTGTGAAATATAACACTGTCCCAGTATTATTCTATTATTGCTTAATACAACATCTGCTCTTATTGCACCAAGTATAAGTTATAACTGCGAGAGGTTAGCTTGTGTGAAAATGAACATGTAATTCAAAATATTTCATCTCCCAAACGTGCATTTAAATATGTTTTAGTTGCATCTTGTCATACTAAATTGAACATACGATCATTTAGGAAATTTGTTGTCACCATTTCAAATCCATTTGAAGATCATGGATGTTTATGTGGTTAGAATACTAAATAGATGAGAGCCTTCATGATAGTAACAGCTTAAATTATTTCGATAAAAATGTGTAACAACATCTACAACTTATCTCTAATATTTTTCGTAAAAGGTTTTGCTCGTGTTAAAAGGTTACAATTTTTCCAGATTATTTTAAAAATGAAATATGTGTGATTAAAGAATTTTTCTGTGTTTAAACTCAAAAAAAATTAAATCGAATCCAATCACCTGAAAATAGTCTTCTTAGTATTCTAACTTCATACAAATTTACGATCTTCAAGTGATTTTGAAGTGGCTGCCGCAAGTTTTCGAGTTGTGTCTACCATGATCAGTAGTAATGGTACTTACAACTTTATTTTATGCTCAATGGACACATTTAGTGTGTTATGTTAATAATGAAACCACAATTATTTAAGTTATAATCTCTCTATTCTAATAGTAAAATATTTACTCCATTACTAATTTTACAGACTTGTTTGATATAATATGTTATCGCTAATTGTTTATAGGTATTTTTAGTGGTAACGCAATAATAGCCACAGATTTGTATCGCTATTTCCATTAAACCAATTATTTGAAGAAAACTGCCATAAATAACCATTTGATGTAATCGATTTTTATATAAATTTTTTATCAAACTGGTTTTTATAAGTAAATAGAAGCAGATTGACATCCGAAGCTTTAGGCACACGAGTTAGCCCTTTCCAAAGTTAGGCAAAGGAGTGGCCTAACCTCAACAATATAGTTTTAAAATAATAGAATTAAAAGTTTTTACAAAAATCTTAATTTTTTTAATGATTTTTTAGATGTACTAGATTATTATTCTAAGCAGTTTACTCAGTTTAGTGATATAAATGAAATACAACACAGTTTGGAATGTTAAATGCAATAATTGTATACAAAGTGTAACTGACAGTACGGTTCGCACAGGAGCGATCGCATCAGTTTGCACATGTTCAACTGAAAACTAAAGACATTTTTAACAACCCAAATTCGCAAAAGGCATATTTTGGTAGATGGGATAGTTTTGAAGAAATTTCAAATATAAACATAGGTCGAGTGTTTCATAATTTTAAAGATGTTCAAACATAACTCTTTCAAGCGGTGTTATTTACTGAATAATGTAATCATTAATGTAAATGGACGTAATTGCTTCATAATTTGGATTTTTTACAAAAAGGTGCTATGTAAAACGTGGAATTAGTTCTTTCACAGCCACTTTAAAATTGTTGGGGTATAACACAAATTTTAATATTATAAATTTACAATTTTAGTCGTAGTTAGTATTAAAAATGTTCAGATTTTTAATAATTTAAATTTTTAAGTTTTAACTATTTAAAAATTTACAACATTGAGAATAAAACCGTTCAGTGGCAGTAAATAAAAATACAAAAACCAAAATCTCGAAGGGTAACAAGCAAAGCAACACTTTTTTTAAATCTATGTTTACATTTGAAATTTCTTCTACCCCTCCCCTCACATACGACTTTATGGACACTGATCGGATTATTTAAAACAAATATTTCTCTTAGGTCCTTTATGTACAAAATGGCGGGGTTGCAGTTGAATTTATGAAACAGATACTCTGAACAGGTATACTGGTATAACATGCATCTAAGCTCAGTTTATTGCTGCATAGTTGGTTTTTTAAATTATAATTTCTATGAAAGCACTATTTTTTGTTTTATTACAAAAATGTTATAGATGTATTTTAGTGTAATACACATTTAATGAATGTGTACGCTTCAAGTATTTTTCTTCCACTATTCTATGTTCTTGATTTTATAATGATAGGCTAATATAATATATTTAAGTTAAGTTTTTTGTATTATAGAAGGCCACGTATTATTTATAAAGGACATTCAAGGGATGAGGAATAAACATTATTTGTAACTTTACCGCGATGGATATACGGGCTTCAATTAAGGCTCTTCTTTACCTTGAAGAAAACTCCCGAGTGTACAGCATGATTTCAATGCAAAAGGCCTGACTCAAGCCGCAAAATCGTTGAAACATGCATTCGTAATACCGTGTTTCGGATTCTATTTATAAATTAATAATCTGGGAAACTAATTTAAGTTATAAACAAGGCTTTATATTTTTTACGTATTACCTTAAAAATATGGAAATTATTGCTTAAAACTCCCAAAAAATGCGTTAAAAATAATCGATTTTTACTAATTTAAACTGTTGATTAAACGGAGTTGCCGACGATTTCTTTCAATTATGAGGTATAAGACAAACGTACAAAGCCTTTAAGAACAATTTAAGATGTTTCACAACTTTTTAGGTTGAAAAATGGCGTCCGAAACACGGTAATACAAAGTGCATATTTTTGCTGTTTTACGCAAGGTATAGAAGACCCTTAATACGTCTCGCCGAAATATGATTTATTACTATTTTAAAATAAAGTTGTCCAACTGGGAAAGATTTTAGAAACTTAAATTAATTTTAGGGATGTCACGTTATTTTGTCTCACAAATTTTCTATAGCACATGAAGTTGTAAAACTACCATAGTCGATGTATATATTTAAAGCTCAACAACTGCGAAGCTTATCTGTAATACGCACAACTTACTATATCCTTTAAGCTCGGTTCAAACATATTACCCCGGCTAGAGTAAGATAACATATTTCATTACGTCCGATATTACATCGCATCACGGCATAAGGTCATATTATGATTATGACTTAATTTTCACGACAGCTGACTCTTTATAATAGCAAAGTGAAGACAAACGGTTGGATTATGTGAAATGAAGCATAGCTAATGGTCACGGGTATGCAATAACAATTTACACGACGAGTTTAAACGTGCGCAATGCTCCCACGACATGCGCGCGCATGTTGACGCCTCCGTTGACCTTCGTATGACCCGGCAAGGTGACAATGCTAAGCTATTGTTCCACGAGGAGATATTGAAATTGTTATTACAGTACAGTGCGAAGATTGTGTAGAATTATCCGCATCGTAAAGATGATTTGTCGACATGTGCTGGTGATGTGTTGCCTGGTGCCGCGGATCGCTTCCAGGCTTAGCAGAGGCTCGGCTCTTGGTGCGATGAAGGTTACTAGGAACTGTTGGTACCGAAATTATTTCTGCCATTTTGTTTATTTTATAACAAGTGTCACCATCATAATTAAAGCCACAAAAGCTTGTTTCTCCTATTTCACTTCTTCATACAGTAATTGGTGTTTTTTTTATAATATAGTGTTTACAACATGTATTATTGTTTGTTACAGCATACTATATTATTATGGATTCTAGCATATACAGGGTGTCCCACGAAGAAACGGAGAAACTCTCAGGACTTGTTCTTCAGGTGAAAATAACAAAAAAAGTTCATATAAACATACGACCGAAAACTCTTCGTTTCCCAGATATCCGCCATTTTGCTTTTTGTGCAAAATAATTCATATCTAGAGAACGGTTTGACTGATTGAGTTCAAACTTGGCATGAAGCTTAACCTAACAATGACATATCTCAAGAAAAATAATCGATACTATCGAATCTTGCGTTTTAAAATGGCGGCTGTTTGAAAATTTCAAACCTAAATAACTCAAAAACCGTACATTTTAATGAAAAATGTTAAGACACCTATTTTGTAGTCCTTTTGATTCCATATTGGATGGTGTAACTGTAAAAACAATAGGATGAAGGATAATAGTTAAGTTATGTGTAATAATTGGTTTGTTCAACCCGGCTTACTATACCAACACAGTAAACACAGCAATATTGTATGTACATTTGCTGTCATTACCTTTAACCTAGTTATTACCCTTCATCCGATTATTTTGACCGGTAAACCTCCCTATAGGGAATCAAAAGGGCTACAAAAAAGGTATCTTGATATTTTTCGTTAAAATGTACGGTTTTTGAGTTATTTAGGTTTGAAATTTTCAAACAGCCGCCATTTTGAAACGCATAATTGGATTTAATTTATTATTTGTTTTTAGATATATCATTCTTAGGTTAAACTTCATGCCAAGTTTGAACTCAATCAGTCAAATCGTTCTCTAGATTTGAGTTATTTTGTACAAAAAAACAAAATGGTGGATATCTGGGAAACGAAAAGTTTTCGGTCCTACGTTTATATGTACTTTTTTTGTTATTTTCACCTGAAGAACAAGTCCTGAGAGTTTCTCCATTTCTTCGTGGGACATCCTGTATATACAGTAATTGTATTAGTTTCAAATTTATGTATCCAGTGTCTCTTTTGGAATCAACTAATTTGTTGTTTAACTTTAAGCCTGTGTTTAGACAGTCGACAGTCAATAGTTGTTCCATTCCATTTGTTAACTAAGCTTACTTAAAGAAACTCAGTTCAATAAAACATAATACAATATAATGTGATAATAGACTTATACTTTGAGCAACTGTCTCCCAAGTCTTTAATGAAATACCGCAATCGGAATTAGTTAAATAATTTCTTTTTGTTGCAAATTCTTCGTAAATATGTTTGAAAACATGACAGTAAAGGGGCTTGATTGATATTACGTTACCGTGAGTATGTGTATAAAATGTATTTTTAATTATGTGTATTCTAAATGTATAAATTTTGGCAATGCCAACTATAGTAGATGGCCATAAAGTCATAAAGTTAAAAATTAGTTATATTGATTTTATTGTATTAACTTAGCTCTATATTATACAGTTTGTTTCTTAATAGGACGCCAAACATCTGGAGTGGGTTCCTTACATAAAATAAATATAAAAGTTCCTATAAACAACAAAAGGCTACAAAAAAGGTATCTTGGCATTCTTTGTTAAAATGAATGGGTTTTGAGTAATTTAGTATAACAGCCGCTATTTTGAAACCCATCGCTTATTTTCTTGAGACAGATCCATTTTTCTGTTAAACTTCATGCCAATCTTGAACTCAATCAGTCAAACATTTCTCTACATATGAATTATTTTGATAAAAAAACCAAAATGACGGATATATGGAAAAAAAATCGTATAAGGGCACATGTTTATAGGACCTTTTTTAAACTTCCCGCTAAGAAAATTGAAAATTTTCTAAAATCGGGAAGTTATTGGTTTCACCCCGTTTTTCGAAAATCGAGTATTCATCAGATCTCGACGTTTTGAGGTCCTAGGAATCTTCCCTGACCACTCCCGAGAGGGTGTCACCCTGTCTGTATGTATGTGTGTGTGTGTGTATGTTTGTGTATGTAAGTATGTGACCCGCTTATAACTTTTGAACGGCTTAACCGATTGGATCCTACCAAAGGGCGTCCTAAAGAGTTCCATCCAACTTAGATTTCCTGAAAATTTCAACTAATTCGGACCGGTAGGTTCTGAGAAATTTCGAAAAAAAACTAAGAAATAAAAATTTTTCCAATCAGGTTTTTTTGGCATAACTTTTAAACGGCTTTACCGATCAATTCCAAAATCTAATCAGCTTTTAACCTTGAAAAGCGACGTCGATCGTTACCAGTCCGGTCAAAATCGGTTAATTCGTTCGTGAGATATCGTGAACGAAAGAAAAATAAAAGCGTTTTTTCTCAATTTCTCCGAAACTTTTCATCTGAAAAATTTTTGTTGTTGATTCTTTCAATGGACTTAAAAAACTGCATCGATTGCCGCAAATCGTATAAAAATCGGTTGATTCATTCAAAAGTTATGGCAGTTCAAAATTTCCAAAAATAGTGTTTGTTGTAATTAAACTTACCGGGAAGTTACATGGATGGCCTTTAGGGTCAACCGTTTTCCAAGTTTTTTTATTTATTTTTATGTAAGGAACCCACTCCATAAGTTTGGTGTCCTATTTAAGAAACACCCTAAATACAAAAATTGCTGTAATTCACGCAAAAACACTCCGGTCCTAATGCTCATGCGCTACGATCCAGGTCACCACTATCCCCAATCGAAGTGCCTCTGCCCTAATCAATCGAAATTTCCCTAAAAATATCAGAGTATATAATATTATGTTTGCATTTGTCGCCGCGTAAGTTGGTAAGTGAAGCGACAAATGCTTCATGTTCTATTCTATTCGTTTCTGTTAGACAAAATAGCAGAAAGATTCCGCCAGTTTGGAAAGAATTTAGTAATATCTCAGGAGGTATGCTCTGCCAAAACTTGTTGACAATTATCTGAAAATCATCTGTTTGTTGAAAAGCATCTGTGTGCAAGGGTTGTGATTAAGAAAGAGTCTGCTACAGTAAACGAGAAACCAACTGGCGCGGCGACGCCGGCTCTTCTCTCTATAGCCGTATCTAAACAGTACAATTTCTTGCAGTTGAGCTTTTTCACATTGCCTCGTTTAAAACCATTTCATTAATCCATCTGTTGTAATTTAATGCTGAAAAAAACCCTGACTATTGTTTAAAAAATTTCAGATCCTCCTTGCGATTCACTTTTAATTATAATTTTTTTATGTTGTAAAACAAGTTCAAACTTGATACTTAAAAAATTTCAATTACATGATAAATGAAAGGGATTTAAAAAATTGTGATTCGAAAAACGGATGCGTATTGGGAGTGTGGTTAAAATGAGAACTTACAAACAATTTTATGATAAAAAAAAAGCGAAATAAATAAATGGTTTAAAAATTTAACATTGCTCTTACGGGATAAAAATCCAAGATGGCCGCCACTACAGAAGACCCTTAACAAGTTAAAGTAAATTATGGTTTCTAACGGAGCTATTGTGACTCGTCTTTGTCCGAGTGTGTAAACACTAGACAAGTCAACACCATAAATTGTTACTGCTAAAGGAAAACATATTGGAAATGTGTTGGCATTCATTATTTGCTGTCATCGTTTTATATCAGCATGTATGTACTCGCTAGGTCAGAGATGGTTAAATTACATCAAAGTTGTAATACTTGTACTTTTTTATTTGACCGAGGTCATACACATCATAAGATATGAACAATTTTACCTACCCGGTATACTCTTTTACCTTTTATTCGATCTTAGTCTATTTTCACTTTATCAAAAGCTGTTAAATTTCTTGCAGTGGCGGAACTAGAAATTTGTTTTCAGGAGAGCTGGAATGGGTAGAAAATTTCATAATTCTCTAAACTCATGTAGTTTTTATGTTGGTCGTTTCTAACTTTTAGAAGTTGTTTTAAATTTGTAATATCAAAGTAACTTTGAGTATCCAAAGATCTATTAAACAAATAAAAGAGCACTCTGGCGACAAAATTACACTGATTTAAATAATAATCCGAACCACAAAACAAGGAACAAAAACAATAACTAAACAACTAAATTGTAAGTTATGTTTAATACGTTACCCTTATGCACATTTCGATGACATGGTCATCATCCTCAGAGGGTTTTAACATTACTAATCCTCAGAGGGTTTTAACATTACTAATCCTCAGAGGGTTTTAACATTGAGTAATGTTAAAACCCTCTGAGGATGATGACCTTGTCATCGAAATGTACATAAGGGTAACGTATTAAACATAACTTACAATTTAGTTGTTTAGTTATTGTTTTTGTTCCTTGTTTTGTGGTTCGGGGTTTTTATTTAAATCAGTGTGATCCAAAGATCTATCCAAAGTAATTGTATGCGTATAAAAGTAAAGCATAGAAGACTTGTTTGTAATACGTGCAGCATGTTCTACAACTTCTACGGTTACCGATACCCCGATACGTATTTTATCCTACGGTTTGCGGTAAAAAATAGTGATTATTCTAAAAACGAGTTTAAATTTCGATAAATCCGTCAAAATCAATATGAAGGATGCTTGAGTGAGCATGCTTTTTACTTAATTTAATTAGAATGTTGGGAATAGTTTTTGGTGATAAAAGAATTGCATTATATGCGTTCAGAGTTGAGAGAGATGGACTGTAGAGACACTGTCTCGATTACGTGACGATAGGACACTTTTCTGATCTGTGAGTTTCAACTTGTTTCAATATTTGATTAAATTAGGAAGAAAATTATCTTGCTTTTGTTCAACTTACAGTATGTGTTATACTTTCCTTAATAATTTATATAACTTTTTTTATAATTTCAATTGTATTTCAAAATGGCCGTTTTTACACTAAACAAAGAATGCTACTATCAGATGTATTACGGACTCCTGACTGAAACCTGTATAAAATGTACACATTTTTTTATATAATTAATTCGTAATTTTGTTCTTTACCCAGTAAATATATTGTGTTTTCAGCGATTCAATAAAAAGACGCCCCTTATTGAAGAAGCGTTACAAATTAACATTTGTTTTCTAGGAGAACCACCGCCGGCGCCGCGGTTTCTGGTTTTAACTATGTCGCACGTTAGAAATATTACTCCCTAGTCGATGACAAAGCTGTGTCGTTATCTGGTGGAGACTTAATACTGGTGGGATAGACATGTCTGCGTCTCTAAGGATATTGCAGTTCTCCACGATGAACGGAACCTTTGTGTCAAAAGTGCCAGGATAAGTATTCTTTTAGCACTTTTGCTGGGTTTGAATCGGAAACAAGATGAAAAGATGGAACACTTTTTCGAGACTTCGGCTCGTTTTTTTTTTTATTAAAAAATGTGACGTTTTTGTCACGCACGTAACAAAGCTCCAAAGCTTTTCAACTCTCCGCAATAAAATTACGAAGATTTTGGCACCACCAGAAGTTTTCTACGACGTCTGTGAGTGCATATATCGTGTCCAAAGACAGACAGAAACACATAGAGACACACGGACACAAAATTTTTGTTTTGCTTTATAGTGTTCAGAGACCTCGAAAACATTGAGAAAAGCTATAAAAAGTGGGGAGGGAGGGGGTAATTTTTTTAGAATTTTCTTAATATTTCAATACTTCTGCATTTTAATGCGAACGGAAGTAAAATATGTAGTGTCAATAATAAGGCTACTTTACTGTTACTTGTAGTTTTGTTGGTTTTCACTAACTGTTTTCAAAATAACTTAACATAATCTTAATTTGAAGTTTGAAAAATTGTCTAAATACCACACTTTGACGTCAGTGACCTGTACAGTAAAATTTTCAGAAAAGTGTAACTCCACTTTTGAATTATTGTTTACAAAACAGAACTAACTATGATGGTAATTTAACAAAAAGCTGTCATTATTTGTCCATTGTTCCTTTTTTATAGTTTGAATGTTACATGATGTATTTATTAGAAGAATATTTAAGTGACAGCATTACAGACCGAAAACAGGTTGTCTTAAGTGAAACTCAAGACGGTATTGAGAATTTGGAAGACATCGAACGGGATTGTTGGGCAAGTCCGTCAGAGAAACAGACCGACAGCTGACCAGTTAAACGTTAGAAATATCGGAAGGGTGATGTTACACTTGTTTGTTCTAGATTCTCGATCAATCCACAAACACATAAATACACAATCTGCGACTTCTATAAAAACTGTCTAAAATGTAAAAAATGTGTTTGTTTTAAACTCAGTAAGAAATCAAACATTAGAGAGCAAGTAATAGTGATAGAATCTGAAAAACATAAAACCAAATTGTATTTTTAAGTTTTACTTTTCTTTTTATTTACTTGTTTGTGTGTTTCTTGTAAGCAATAAATATGTTTTCCGTTTAAAATGCGTTGTGGTTAGGATGGGTTGTGTGAGATCATTCAGTGACATATCTTGGGCGCCGAAGGGCATGCCCTTATCTTGCACTTTGGGTTCTGCCACACACACAGTGATTAAACTTTGAGAACTTCCATTACGGTAAAGATAAACACAGTTACGACTAATTTTTAATACCTCATCAATTAATTTAACTGTGGTTTTTTCGCACTGATTGAGTGAACATTTATTTCAAAATTATTATTATTATTTAACAAAATTTCAACTGTTTCAATTTATCTAAAAAATCTTTTGTAACATAAAACTAAACGTGTATTTTAGGAAAGCGAGCATTTTTTTATCTTGTATTAAACGTTTTAAAATTGAATTGTATTAAAATCTGTTCTCAAAATAGGGATTCATGCAATATTTTTGCTAAATGCTTAATTTGTTATCATGCTAAACTGCTATTTGAATTTGAGTGAAGGACCCCTTACGCTAATGCGCTAAAGTGTTATTTGCTGAAGTAAGATTCAAGATGAAAACCTCAAATTACCTTCCCCAAGAGTTTTACGTCGTTAACACTGGTTTAGCAGACCCCATACCGTGCTAAAGTCGAGTGTGCTATCGACTCTAAATAGTACACGTCTGTCAAACGAACTTCTCGAATTTAACACATTTAGCACGTTTAACATACTTAGCATTGGTTGCATCAATCCCCCTAATATCCGGATATTATCTTGAATTTACCTGACTACTTCATTTATAAAGGTTTACAAAAATATTTATAAGTTCTATACAAAATTCAAAATATTTTCGTTATACTCGTAAATCTGTGTTTTTCAGCTTTACATATTTACGCACACAATATTACATTATTATAAAAAGTTGACTAAAGTACAACAACATTGATTTGGTTTTGATTGTAAATTTATTTGAACGAATTATGAAAATGAGAAATGTTTTGTGCTTGTTTTCTTTAGGTAAAAATGACCAGCTAGAGTACGCCGCTGCTAGCTTCTGTACTCTAGGATGCCTCCTCTGTTTTTATCCTCAAAACTTCTTCTTGGACCTAGCGCTTTCTTCTTGTACTCTTCATTTTGTACTGTATTCATTGCACTGATTTGCCAATACGTCTTCTGTAGCCAATAATTTCATAGCGATTTTTGAAGAAATAAAACGTCATCATTTTAGTAGCCAAAAGAGTAAAACCAGTCTAAGTTTAATATTATTTTGTGGGTAAAACGTTCATATGGTAGAGGTGTCATAAGCTTTGTTGTATTAAAAACATTGCCTTTATACTACACATATCTTGCAGTATTTGTACGAATGTATATTTTATCCACCTTCGGATGACATTTTACCCCCAATATTCGGTTCGATGACATCGACAGTTTGGTTTTGTGTATTGGTGAGCGAGCTGCACCGTGTTGTTTTAAATCGTGAAATGACGGAAGAAGGAAAAAATGATTGCGTCATTTAACCATGACCGTGAACAGTCTCACGAAGTTGGTTCGGCTTCAGCATGCGAAGAAAGGCATCTGATGTCATGTCTATCAGCTGTTTATTGGAACCCGGCAACATTCCATTGCAAACTCATAATTTACACTCCATCTCGGAGTAATTTGGCGCGAAAACACCAACGTCAAAAAGTCGATTGAATCGTCTCAAACTTGAGAGAATAGTCCAAAGTTTAACTGTTTAAATAGTTCTGCCCTCAACGTCTTGTCGAATCGTACGTCTTTAATTGTTTATGTAATTTATAAATTGTATGCAAATAAAATGTTTTTTTACAAGTTTTAAAGAAGGTTTAAGGAAATGAAATATTATTAATCCCGTTCGTCAGTTACAAAGACAACAAGACAACACAACTAAAACAATTAAAATTAAATAATCCTTCTTAGAAACAAACCAACTCTCACTGAAGGAGTGATGAACTGTAAATTCCGTAATAGTTTAGTATATGATCCCTTTTACTTTCTCCATCCTAAACTTAGTATATGGAGAAAGTATTGTTTTCGGAGTGGATTTATCTGTTTTGGTGCTCCCTGAACCCCAAAAAAGTGTTTTTTGGTGATGTATGTCCTTGTGTCCGTGTGTCTGTGTGTCTGTAAGGATGTGTACAGAGCTGGAGACCATACCAACGGTCCGATTTTGATGAAATTTGGTATGTAGGTGTAATTCTTGAATATCTCCAGGCTTTTTTTCATTTTTTTTGGAAATTTTGGATTTTTAAAGGGTTTTACCCCCCAAAAATGGCCAAAAAACGAGAAAAATCAAAATTTCTCAAAAAGGGCTCTAACGATTTTGATAAAATTTGGCTTATTTGTATCGCTTAATGCACCCTACCACATGCAAAAAAAAACATCTTTCTAAAAATTCTCGTTTAGGTAATAATAATAACAATAATAACAGATTTTTGGGGGTTTTTGGCCAAAAAGGGGATTGTTTTTCAAAACCTTTTTTCGTGCATCTATACAGACCTAATTGACATGTTTGGTGCAAATTTGTTCGAAATAATTCGAATAGTTTAAATAATAATAATATAATATGGATGTGTGTTACATGCATCTAATATTTTCCATGGTAAAATTTTCCTACTTTTGCAATTCTAAATAACCACTTCATATGCTACTCTTGGGAACGTATGAAGTTTCAACTGGGAGAAAGTATGTGGCAGTTATCTGGTACCGTTTATTTTACTTTATTTTAAATTTACATCTATGAATTGTTAAACGAAGATTGTTTTAAAATTCTACACAGTGAAGTTTACGTTTTATGTACCAATAAATGTGTACTAAAATAAATATTTATAAAAATCTGTTTATGGTAAGATATTAAACAGGTGTAATACCAAGGCGAAACAATTCCGTTCAGCTATCTGCGGTTCACGGACCTTTCATAGAATTTTGAGGATAAACTATTGTTGAAGAGCTTCTATCCTACGACAAAAACGTGATTTTTAGTTAAATTACTTGAAAACAGGCTTCAAAAGGGATTGACAAATTGCAGCTGCTTGCTAATTTGGTTGGTACTCGCTACTCGTTGAGTTACGAGGATACAATCTTGTAAGAGTTGTATTACACCATCACTTTGATAAAAGAAATTTGACGTGTGCCAACTTTGATGAAAGATTACATATTACACTTTCAAATATTGCACCAAAGAAATTTGATCAAAAATCTTTGACAGAGAAATTTGATAGTGTAATACAGCCCTTACCCTTACAAGATTGTATCCTCGTAACTCAACGAGTACTAACAAAATTTGCAAATAGTTGCAAGGCAAACTATTATTATATTATTACAATATGTCTTTTCCGACTTCGCATGTAGGTCGACTATGGTGTAACTAAATATGACTAAGGAACCGTTCATAATATGACTAGAAACCAAATGATGTTGTTTAAACCAAAATAGACTTTGGAACAGTCACCTACTATTTTGTTCCGTGGTATAGAGTATATTATATTTTCAAATCTTCACTAAATATATTGCGAACCAACAAGTAATTTTCTAACTATCACAATTTTATAAAAATGAGTCTTTTCATATATTTCTCAATTTCGAGACCATACCCCGCAGCTTAAGTCACTCAGAAAATGCATTACAAATAATTTAAAGTTTTATCCGAATCTGTAAGTACTTTGCGGGTAAAATTATTACAAACGAAGTACAACTAAATAATTTAAAAAAAAACATTTACTACAAAATGTATTAAATGCTTACACCAAATTGGAAGACATTATCTACTTCCAAAGTCTTTGTGTTTATTGTTTGTAAAATACAAAATGGTGGACTGTTTGAAAAATACCATTTTAGCACGTAAATTATGTCCATATTAACTTGTTTCATGACTTTTTGTTGTAAGGAACCCATTCCAGAAGTTTGGCGCCATAATAGCTCAACATGTCGGGAAATAGTTGTATAAACGGGTTATTTGTACAGTTAAAACAAAGAAAAGTTTCTCGTATTTATGCTTTTTGAAATAACATACTATAATATTAATACTAAATTATGTTTTTCAGTTACAATGAGAAAGAGAGCCACCTCATTTTTAAAGCCTTTCTCTACCAATTTAGATCCAGCCACCTTGCAATATTGTTTGATTGTTTTGCTTATCGTCTTTACGTTAGTTGGTCTAATGAAGAAGGGTGATCTGCTTGAAGTTTAAGTAAACTAAAC
>JAGFPH010000989.1:242717-260532 GCA_018207615.1 Philaenus spumarius
AATTTGTGAAGTTGCGACAGTCTTGAAAATTTCCTCCAGGGAGTTTTTGGGGGCGCTGATTTCATTTCTGACCATGCGATGATTTCCTGCGCCTGAACTAAATGCAGCGGCCCAGCGTGTGGATGCAGGAAACATATCGTTGCTTGCACAATTTTTTCTAAGAATGGTTTAGGCACCAACTGCTCAAACCCATCATTAGATATGGATGCCAGTGACGAAAGTGAGGAAGAAGTCGACGATGATAATAACAGCTTATAAATAATTTTGGAATAACAAGAATTGTGTATATGATAATTTTTTTTTTTATACATTAGGTATGTTTGTATTTACTGTTCCAGATTTTTGTTACTAGTACAGAACAAACAGAATTTTGAAGATTATGCATATCGCCCACCCCACAGTCCCCCCTGGTGCACCTGAGGCATTTTGCATGGTCAGAAATGAGATCAGAGCCCCCAAAAACAATCGAATACACATTTTCGCGGCTTTTCATCCATTTTTAGAGTTTTCAAAAAAATATGCACTTTTAGATGTACTTTATGCAACCGCGATACATTTCCGCTTTCTCCCGAAAAGACTTTTTCCTGGCATTTTTCTGAACACGATGCAAAAAACTGCTTCCAAATCGGAGCTTTGGGCAAAAATTTATTTACATTTCAGTACTTTGCCTGGTCGTATTAGATACGTTAAACATTTGATTGTTTAATTAATAGATTTTTATTAATTAAAGTTTTAGGTTAAGACAAAATCGATGTCTTTTCATTTAACTTATTTACAGATTTAATATTATGGTAAGAACATTGTATTCAGTTGGACTTTGAGCCTAGAACTCCAACTGAAACTGATGGACGCAGTCAGCTGTATGTATATCAAATAGGTCCTATACTGCCCAAGTTAAAAACAAGAACTTTAGGTACCAATATAAAAGCTAGTAAGTTTAGAGAGCTTAAATTTAAGTACACACTTATTTTAGAACTTTTTGAACAAATTTAAACTATTTTTAATACAATTTTAAAACAACTTACTAATGATTTTTTTTAAATCTATAAAATTCTGATTTTTAATATAAAAACATATTTTTTACGCATAATAAAGAATGTATATCCAATAAAAATATTAATATTGTAGGTTACACAACAAACTAATTTAAATCAGCTTTGGCCGTCAACAAAACGGAAGCAGTCCTGTTAACAAAGAGAAGGTCGTTCAGAGCACCAAAGCTTGTCATTAATGGTGTGCTGATCGACTGGAAATCACAGTTGACGTACCTTGGAGAAGAAGTGGACAGAGGACTTTCTTTCGGACCACATGTGAAGAAGGTATGTATGAAGGCCGCCACTGTAGCTTTTAACCTATCGCCCTTGATGCCCAATGTTAGAGGACCAAAAGAAAAAGATGGCTGTATGCAAGTGTGGTTCATTCCATAATACTGTACGCAGCACCGGCCTGGAGCGAGGCAATAACAAAGCAAGTCCATAAGAGAAGGTTGCTGTCAGTCCAGAGGCAAGTGGCACTGAGAGTCACTGCTGCATATAGGACAGTCTCGCAAGTTGCGGTAATGGTTGTAGCAGGAATACCACCAGTGCACCTTTTACTTTGTGAGAGAAAGAAGGGTTATGAGGAACATAGGTTGAATGAAATGAAGCCAAAAACCACAATAAGTAGGGAAGCTAGGGAGAGGCTTATTGAGAGGTGGAAGGAGGAATGGGACAACGATAACAACGGAAGATGGACCCATTGAATTTTAAAAGATCCAGGACTGTGGACGAATAGAAAATATGGCTAGTTATATTTCTACTTGACACATGTGTTTACTGGACATGGTTGCTTTAAATATTATTTATGGAGATTTAATAAAATTGATAGCAGCATTTGTGACAGCTGTGGACAGGAAGATGATGTGGAACATAATCTGTTCAAGTGGAAAGACGAACAAAAAAACTAAAAGAAGAGTTACAAAACAAGATAAAAGAAGAAATTGTTTCGGAAAAACTAATAACGCTAATGCTAAGAAGCAAAGAAAAGTGGGATAGTATTGCAAACTACATCGTATCGGTGATGAAGCGGAAGGAAAAAGAACTGAGAAATAAGTAAGAAGATGCCTGAACAGTAGGACAGTCTTACGACTGAAAGGTGCGCGGTTATTCAGGAAGTTATGCTACTAGTGATACCTGAGTCCAACAACAAGGGCCGGAGAAAGATGTGTTTTTAGCCTGCACACTTTTCACACTTCGCGTAGAAAAAAAATTTAATCAGCTTCATAGCTCAAGAGGTAAAGTGCATCTGTGTTTCAGAAAATGTGATTTTTCGGTAGAATCAAAAAACGCAAACAAGTCCTGGCGATCGCACTAAGACATTTCAACATCATACTGTTTTATCCCTCCTTTTCTTTTTAGATTTTTTCCTATTTCCTTTTCTTCTTTGTTCTATATTCAAAAACTGCTTTGATGGTATCTAAGACTCTTTTATTGTTAATTTAGGCCTATAACACAGTTACTTGCAGTGAATGTAATGACGACATCTAATTTTCAATGTTTTTAATACCAAAAAAAGCCATGAAAACGGCTGGAATTAACGAAGAGGCTGTTCGATAGTGAAGAAACATACAGACGACACAAGAGTACTAAGCCTTTTGAACTTACCGTTTCGTCAGCACAAACTGGAAGCACTGATGGGTTAACCTGGACTGTATATATTCTATTTGTCAGACTAAACTGATTGTTAGTTTTATTCTAGTTTCTGTAAAAATAATATTTACAAAAAAAATTTGATGTTTGACAAATATACATATCAAAATACTCAGAAAGAATAAGAAAATCTTCAAAATAAAAATCCATAGGTTTTCATATTTTGACTACAAGACCCCTTCATATTTATTCGTTGCCATAACTGCCAAATGTACTAAATTTAATGTATACATTATCTTTTCTAGTGTAATTTTTATATTTTTAAACGATAAAAAACTGTAATTTGCTTATGTTACTCAAGAAAGTCTAAGGTATCAACAAGTGAAAAGTTCCCCCATATAGGTTCTTTGAGAAAAAATAAAACGTATAAAGATCACCTCGATAACGCAGCTTGTTTTATGTTTTTATTTTCTAATGAGTCTTACGCTGATCAGTATAGACAACAAAAATGCTACTTTGAATTTTCATGTTACTATGATACAAACAATATAGACGCTCTCAAAATTTTAAATATATGTTAAGGAACTTCAGTCGTTAAACCAAGTAATTTATCTAAAAGCGAAAGATTTAAAGAAAATATTTTAGAACGTTTTGCGAGAATAGTTTGTGGAGAATTGGAATTAATGGGACTTCTATAAATACGCATGGGACCAAATATACAACCATATTGCATATTGCAGGTGTGGACATGTGGAAGGATTTCATTTCGGTAAAGAAATTATCATAAAGAGAAAGGTGAAGTTAGATGAGGTGAAGAAGAATTTGAGCAATGGTTGGACAATTGTAGCAGATACTTTTAAAACCCTGTTTAAGCTTGTGAAAACATCCGTCTGTAGATTTGGTTTGGATAATTTCAAACTCGAACTCAAAATCATTTGGATCTGACTTTAGACAAAGCTGGATTCAAATTAGAGAATTGTGAAGTGGTGGGATTGTCCGTCTTAAAAATATAAATTATATTGGTCGGAGAGACCGGTAAGCGCCAGCAGCGTAAAACGGGAAACATTGTTAGATGAATGCTGGAATGTACATGGTATAATGTATTGACAAAAAGCAAAAACGTGTAAATAATCTAGCGTTTTTATAGTACCTACTTTTTAAAATATTGCTTTGTTCTAGTTGCTCTCTCAATAGTCTTCATTAGTCTAACTGGCAAACATACCCTTATGCTTATATTAAAAAGGTTTTAGTTTGTTTGATTCTACATGAATTAGTGTGTCTTAGTATGCATTTGTATTTATGTATTGAAAATTAGTTAGAACGTAGTTTAATTTGATTTTATAATCTAATCGTAACTTCGTATAGATATTTTTAGTATTCCACTATCACTTGATGAGGTAAATCAAATGTTATATTTGCTACATCATCTATTTGAATTATCCATATTTAGAATGTTGAAAATTAAATTTACACTCGTATATAGGGTAGTTTTATACACATATTATATTATAATACAAAACATGTACTTTAAAGGTTTTTTTTTATTCCTTAGTGGAGTGAGCTATGCTGGGCGTGTTATACAAAATGTAATTATTTTAGTCTACCTAGTATGATGTATACTAACAGTTATTGATAGACACAAGCTAGTTTCAGGCATTTAGGCCTAATAAAATTTTCCATATCTTCAACATTATTGTGTTCTTTCAACACGAAAAATAAAAAGGGAAACCACATGCAAATAAAGTATTTTAAAAAGCACAAATCTAAACACTTTAATTTTTCCCCTTAAACTTATAGGCCAGTCGGTAGAGGTAATTTTAGACCCAAAGTTCCAGATTATCATAGATTATCATTTTTTTTTCGATTATCCTTAATATTTCGAGCAGGAATGAAGATAGAGAAAAATAAAAAATACCAACTTGTAGGGGAGGTATTTTTCAACAAAAAAGGTCGTATGTGTTTATTTCGATTGAGCAATGGTTTGTCTGTAAAAAATTTGATAATGCAGGTATGTATTTTGCAGCAGGGGAAATCACTAAAAGGGGACATCTTATTCATATATGAAGCGTTGGCTCATTCTAAATTGGCTGAATTTTAATATATCGAATTGAAACTTCACATAGGAGTTAAAATATATATTTTAAACATTTATGATGAGTCTCAGCTTGTTATCTTGAAAATGACCCGATCTAGGAGTCGATTTCGGTTATCGATTTTAGGAGTACCGGACCCACGAACTAATTTCAATTTAATCCAGTTTCGTCAATTTTTGGAATATCAACACCAAATTTGTTTTACAAGTTGAGTACACCAGTATAAATATTCTTAGTAAGTATGAACGATTTTTTCGTGTTATTTTTAAAAACGAGGCGCTTGAAAATAGTCTTCTGTATACCTATCTCGTTTTAACTATAACACTTTTGGATTCAACGACTCCATTTTCGACATTTTTGAACATATTGATTTAAAAATTGATACAGAAGTTACAAATACAATTGTTTTTTGCTATACTTATTTTTAAAACTATATTTTCAAAAGTGACTAATCTGCAGCTGATCAACTCAAGCGTTTTGATGAAAAATCTAAAAAGGTCTAAAAGTATACTTTTTTAATTTAATTGTGCTTTTAAAAGTAAATAATGAAAAAGGTTTAAACTCCTTGATCTTGTTTGAATCTATATATTTAACTTGTAAAAAAACTTTCAGGTTGATATTTTGAAAATTTTCTAAACTGGAGCTGTTTAAAATGAAAACAGTACTCCTAAAACAGTGTTTTTGGTCCAGTACTCCTAAAATCGAGAAACCCATTGATGAGTCAAGTGGCTCTAGGTCGGGTCATTTTCAAGATATCAAGCTGAGACTCAGCAAAAATGTTTAAAATATATATTTTAACTCCTATGTCAAGTTTCAATTCGATATATTAAAATTCGGCCAATTTAGAATGACCCAACGATTCATATATGAATAAGATGTCCCCTTTTAGTGATTTCCCCTGCTGCAAAATACATACCTGCATTATCGAATTTTTTCCAGACAAACCATTGCTCGGAGGAAATAAATACATATGTCCTTTTTTATTGAAAAATACCTCCTCTACACGGTGGTATTTTTTATTTTTCTCTATCTTCATCATAGCTCGAAATATTAAGGATAATCGAAAAAAAATTATAATCGATTTTTTTTCGACTTTGGGAAATCGATAGACTGATAAACTTTTTTTTATGTTAATGTACATACTTTAAGGTACTTATAAAAAAAAAATCAGCCATATTGCAAATTACTGGTACTTTTAACCTATACCGACTGGGCTATTATTCCTTTTTATCTTTAAAAAAATGTTTGACCCATTGACAATCTAGAGTTAGAACAAGTCGGTAATTGATCGTGTAAGAAAAAGACCCTGTAATTAAACTTTTAGTATATAAGTCACAAAAAAGTTTAAAATAAAAATGAAATAATTTTGGATTTTCACTAAATCTTCTTACACAAACGATACAAAAAAGATTCTATAATTTGGTATCATAGAGTATCAATTATTACTTTATACAAAAGTTAATTGTCATTTTAATACATTTGGCCCAACAGTTTCACGTGGAAGTGCTTTTAAAGCAAGGGCAGAACTAAAGACATATTGAAAAAATTTAAGATTTGTTAAAATGCTGCCTTCACGCCCTTGCAGCAACCTTGCATTTCAAAGCAATACGAATCACATTTCCGCTGTGCGTGAGTCGAAGCTGGAGGCTTAGGTGCAAAACTTCTACTAATATATGTCATACACTTAGGCAGCTATTCAGCGCCTTCATGAGTAGATCAAGTTCCCAAATAGTTGGTCTAAACCCACGTCAGCGGTTCAGCTGCGTGGTCGAAATATTTACTTCTCCCGTTCATATCGATGCAAAGTAATAAAGTTTCCTCCATAGTAAGTATCGAAGTTTTTAAACTTCATTTTTTTAAATAGCAAAATCATAGCCTAAAGTGTTTTCATTTGTTTCTATTCGCTAAAATAGAAGGGCAAGTACTGAGCTATCCTTTTAAATTACGACGTAGAAAACAACTCCGTGTCGTTACCTTGACAACAAACACTACAAATTAAAGGAAAATATTTAAAAATTCATCAACCGTAAAGAGCTCTTCCTTTGTTGAGTGCGTCAAAACAATCCTTAGTGACCCAGTTCCAGACAGAAAAATCAATCCCACACTTCCCTTTTAGCTTGGCTGACAAGGATAGAACTAATACACCCACTCCTTTCCGAAACTAGTATTCCCAGTCGATGGCATTCAACAGTTCATTTATTATTCTTAAGCACCCAATGAACCGTTCAAAGTATTATCTGTTATCGAGAGTTATGGATCTGCGGTTTTTTACAAAATTTATTGTCTCTGTGACAAGTATAGAATTAATGAATAAAATGTCGACGGCAGTCGGGGACATTGTTTCCAGGATACTGATTCGACAGACATTAGATATGATTTGCTCGTTAGATTCAAGAGGAACCTGTCGTAAATAGATCTAAAAGAAATATGACGATTCGAATTAAAAGTAGTGATTTGTTTTAAAACAATTTTAACAGGGTCATTTTCTTACAAATTCTAAACAAATATATCATTCCACATCCATACCATTCACGACTAAATAAATGCATTTATTTTTTTTTGACTGAGGTTGGGGCCCAACTTTACAAACAAACACATTTTTTATACAAAACAACATTTTATAACAAGCTTAAATATAAACGAAAGGAAATGTATATAATGTAATGCCTAAGTAAATATCTTATATACTAAAAAACATTTGCAAAACTAATGACAGCGAACCTGACCATTCTACTGGACCGATTTACATGGGGGTTGTACCAAAACAAAGGTTAGCGGTCCTACATGTGCAGGTTTTATTTGTATTTTGAAATTATTTATGTTAATTGGGTAAAATATGGAAAATAAACTTTTCTTATGGCGATTTAACATGGGGTAAAATTTCAACTTTGCACTTCTTTGAAGAGTTCACTTGAGGTTTCCACTGAACCGTTTTACACGCGGTTTGTTTTAAATGAAATATTAATCATTCTATATTTGCACAAATTACTTACATTTTTGAAATAATTTTATTTAGAATGTAATAAAAGAACTTTTTAAAACGTATTTTATCATCACTTTAAGTTTCCCTATCCAGCTGATTATTAAAACACGTGATTGTGGATCTAAGAACAAAGAATTGTAGCAAAAGGAATCAGCTGGCGTAGAGAAAATCATTAGTGGCCAGTATCTTTCAACGAACAAATTCACAGGATCAAGTTGGACGTTAACTAAAAAACAACAATTGAAAGATGAAACTTATATCATTCAATGATGTGCACAAAAACGTAGATCATGTGTGCATGTTGCCGTTAAGGCAGGTAAAATAAATAAAACATAATTTTAGGTTAGGCCTAGACTGAAAAAACAACTTCTTGAATGTATTTACATTCATTAACATAGCAACCAATTGATTAAAATAATAGATAAAACAGTTGATTCGGTGGCCAGCAATCATATTTTAAGTTAGGCCTAGGCTCAACCAACACGTGTTTCAACAAACACAAACCAATAAAAACTTGCTTTAAGGAATTTTAAGATAATAAAAAACTATGGTACATCTTAATTAAAAATAAATAAGACATATAATTAACATTTTGGTAAGGGTTTTGATTAAGTGTAGGCCTACACCTGAGCCTTACTGGTTCTTTTACTTTTATTATAACTGTTGTTATAAAATAATATACTAAATAGTTTGATTTGAACATTTAACATTATTTATCATCTTAGTTTTGAGGCTATTATTAATCCTACACCTTTATTATAAATAAAACACATATCTTTTTAGAAGGTTATATCGGGGGTTGGCGTGCGGAGCACGCAGGAGTCTCCCCTAGTATAATACTAAAAATAAAATAAATTTGATTATGTGATTATTTTCTCTTTGAAAAATTTCTTAAACTAATGCATTGCATCTTACAGTAACTAAAGAGGTTTGTATGGATTAGTTTCTTTTTCGTTACCAGCACTCTAAGATAATTGAAAATTAAAAAAATTATTTCCTATATAAGCTGAAAAGACGTGGTTCTTACAATTTGACATATCCTCAACAATCCTGGATGACAATATCCTCGATGTAGAACATAACATCACTAGTAAAACTCAAGAAATTCAAATTAATATAAAGGGTGCTCCATAATACTGTTAGTAAATAATATAATAACAATAACGAACCTAAAACTAAACCTCGAAGTACACCAATAACACTTTAAAAACAATTTTAATAGAAATTTGCATTGTTCAGTTGAATTGTTCCACTGTTAAATATAGTCTATTCTATCACATAATATGAAATATAGAAACTTATAAATAATAATTTTATAAAATTCTTGTACCTTGGAACACGTTTGTCCATTAAAGATGAATGCCGATGCTAATCTTTATTCATTTCAACTCACAACTCAATAAAATTTATTCGCCATTGTCTCCGGCTATCAGAACTGGTTTCTGACGTAATAAGTTGTTCACCTCTGGGATGCATATTTCTCATTTGCCGAAACACAATGGATAAATTCAAAAATATTTGTCTACATTAAAGCTGGTTTGTTAGATTTTTTTGAATTAACAAACTATGAGCAAAACCATTAATTGGAACTAATAAAACATTGAAAAAAAAAGTATACGAAAAAGTTAATATAATATTAAAATTTTATACAGTATTATAAAGGAAAATGTTTATTACAAACTAATTCCTATTTATAAATTGGCAGAAAATACTAATTCACTGTTAAAATTAAAATTAAACTGGAGGATGCGAGTTTGAATCGCGTTTTGATGGTTCTGTACCGTCCTAAATGTTTTATTATAATAATAAATCAACAATAATAATAAAAATAACTATGGCCGGAAGGGGGGGGGGGGGGGGGGGGGGGGGGAGTAAACGAAGGCGACGTCTTCCAAACACGATATTAATGTTTAGCATGAAAGGGAAACATATTTTCATAATTTGTCCATCCAATTTTGGATTCCTAATTGCTTTTATGTACAATACAGGGGAGGAATGGGAGTTTTTTGGCAAAATTTGGAAGACTGCATATACCAAGATTCTTTAAAAATACGTTTGATATCAAAAAGCCCTTTTAAACTAAAAACATTTACGGTGGATCATAAAACATTAATATTTTCGTGTATCAACTTTGGCACTCCAAAATGTTTAATAAAATATTTTCTAGCTATGATTATTGCATTGTACGTGTATAACGTGCTTTATACTTATCCAATGTTTCTTGTTATGCTTTTATATATCATGGAGAAAATCTATTGACAGATAGACTGACGGACAAATACTTGACTCAATAAGATTTCAGTTATCTAGTTTAGGTACGGAACCCTTAAGCAGCCAGTTTAACCACAAATCAATTAGTATTATATAAAGTTATTTGTGAAAATAAAATATTTATTAGTGTCCCTCTAGATATTCAACCAAGAATAGCCATTTCTTTTAATGTTTTGAATAAAAAATTGCATTATTATTTTAGGCAAAATATACTAGGTATACATTTTTGGATATCATATTTATAAGCTCGATTAATTCATGATGACTAATTGGAATTCATAAATAAAATATAAAACCCTTTAAACTTACTACTTTTCTTTTTTGTACAACCAACTATGTTTTTGTACATAGTTTGTTAAAAACTGAGATCCATCTCCTTTTTCTAAATGTGTTTGCCTAAAACCATGATTTAGAGCTACAGTATTAGAATACAGTACCAGGAGACCGAGCTAAAGCTCGATTATAAGCAGGGCCTAGTTCGCTCACGTCAATAACTATTATTGTAAATTTCCGTGAACATCGTTTAGGTTAGGCCTATAACATTAAACAACTAAATAAAGGGTATGTTTATATAGCAGAAGTATTCGTTGCCGTGGTAACTATAAATAGATACAACATTAGGCTTACCTCTAATAAAATACAGTTTAAAAGAAAACAGATGATTATTGTAATGTCATTGAAAACATTTGCATCAGCTGTGCTTTGTATTGTTTAAAATGGACAAATTTCACTTTTTAATTTAATAAAAAGACGTAGAAAACGAATTTTCCCAGACTGGTGACCATTTCCAATCGATTTCTCGTGGCCAAAAACCCCATATAAAATCAAAAAATCAAAAATCCTTAGACGGAGATTCCAGATCCATTTAGCAGACAGACAATTATCTCTCGCTTTAGAAGATAAGATTATTTAAGTAGCTGAGGCTATTTAAGACGTGTAAGTTTAAAGGTACATAGAATAAGTATTCTACACGTTCTGTGAAAATATGTTTAGTAATTTTAATTGGTTCTTTATCAGCCAGACAACGAGGAAAAAAAGGACTAACACAATTAATTGTAATGCATTTTTAAGAATAATAATTCTTAAAATGTTTTATTATTAAGAATAAAAATATAATTTTATTCGTAACATTCTTGATCTTCAAAAAGATTTAATAACATCCGCTGTTGTAACGCAATAGGCCTAACTGATTGTTCGTAGTAGATTGTTAAGGGTAGTTTGGAAGACATTGACTAGAGTAAAATTCGACACATGACTTTCGAAATAATACAAAACGTAAAATTGCCTCTCTCTAAACAAAATTACATACATTTTAAATAACTGAAATAAGAATTCTTATGATATACATAAGAATCAAAACAAATAAATTCTAAACAGTTTCCCATCATTCTCTCCTAGAGTTCGCCACTAGTCACTTCCCTCCATTACAGAATCAACTTTATATCATTTTAAGCCTCGTAAGAATTGACCACGGAACTTTTTGTACACAAAATATGACCAATAGCAGATTAATTTATAGTTTAACAAAAATGTCTTAAAATGATTGCTTACTTGTTCATGAACCCAGAATTGTAAAATATGTGCAATGTTTACACAAATCTTGAAAAATTGCATTAATATCTTGAAAGTATGACAAATATAAGTTGACTAGCTGGCCCGACCCAGCTTTGCACGGATAGACAAATCAAAGTTAAATGTATATTAACAAAAAATATATTATATCAATAAAATATATTACACTATGTATTTCTTATGTGGATTTTTAGTAACTTAGTATTAAATTTCATTCCAATCCGTTCTGTGTTCATTTTTAGTAACTTTGACCCCCCGAACCTCCCTAAAATTTCGAATTTTTTAAAAACCCTTTCTTAGCGAGTACCTAGGGCCCTAGAGGAAGCTACATACCAAATTTCATTCCAATCCGTTCGATGGTTTTTTATAGTAACTTTGACCCCCCAAACCTTCCCTAAAATTTCGAATTTTTTGAAAAACTTTCTTAGCGAGCACCTATGGCCATGGGGAAGCTACATACCAAATTTCATTCCAATCCGTTCGATGGTTTTAGAGAAATCGTGATTTTGTAACTTTGACCTCCCCAAACCCCCCTCAAATTGCAAATTTTCGGAAACCCTTTCTTAGTGCGCGTCTAGAGCATATAAAGAGTATTAGTGCCAAATTTCATGTTTGTAGGCCTCGTGGTTTTGGAGAAACTGTGATGAGTCAATGAGTCAATGGTATTTGGCTTTTATAAGTATAGATAAATATAATTTAAGGTAAGAACTCAACATTTGTTTTGGCAAGGAACGAATCAACTCTACAATTTAATAACAATATTGTACTTTAAAACTCCTTTTTTAAATTAAAAATATTTAGAAATGCTTTTGACCCAGCTTAAACTGTATGAACAAAACAGACGGAAGAAGCAGTCAACTTTTTAAGTAAAAAAGTCAAGTAATGTGTAGATCACAAACTAATACAACTAAATTTTGTATTTGATATGGTTGGATAAGTTGGTAGTGGTTCAATAAACTATCAAGGGTACTTGATTACTTGTTTTTCACGTTTATAAGTTTTAAGTTAATGTTTTTGCAAAATTTTTCGTAATTGTAGGGGAGGGCTATAAATGTCTTTTAAACTGAAGGAGGATTTTTAGAAACATTAACCTACAGTACAACCAGCAATTTAAATATTTTATTTGAAGTCAAAATTCTGTAAAAATTTACCTAATTTTCACCCAATACAAGAGCTTTCTATTTTACAATTAAAATATTTTAGATGTTTTATTGTTAATGACACTTTATGCTATTGTTCCGCAGTTTCTTAATTTTTTATTGTTCATGCTTTACAAGAATAAACGATACCAGGAACTGGCACATACTTTCTCACAAACACATTTAAATTACTAAACAGATTCACTGTGACTTGTAGGGTGGGGTAGGAGAGTTTTTTTTATTAAAGTTGAAGATTAACTAATAAATATTATTATTATTATCTAGAGAGAAAACTATTCGACCGATTTCGAAAAAATTTGCACCAAACACGTCAATTAATTAGGTCTTTATAGATGCACGTAAAAAGGTTTTGAAAATTTTTTTAAAACAACCCGCTTTGTGGCCAAAAAACCCCCAAAAATCAGTTATTATTATTATTAGCTAGACGAGAATTTTTAGAAAAATGCGGGTTTTTGTATATGGTAGGGCACATTAAAGGCTACAAATAAGCCAAATTTTATCAAAATCGTTAGAGCCGGTCTTTTATAAAAAAAATAACTGATTTTTTGGGGTTTTTTGGCCAAAAAGGGGGTTGTTTTTCAAAATTGTTCAAAACCCTTTTTCGTGCATCTATACAGGCGTACTGGACATGTCTGGTGCAAATTTGGTTGAAATCGATCGAATAGTTTTCTCTCTAGCTTTGTATACCTACAGACATACATACAGACATACATACAGACATACAGACATACAGACATACATACAGACATACATACAGACATACATACAGACATACAGACATACATACAGACATACAGACAGACATTTTGTAAAAACCACTTTTTTGGACTCAGGGGGTCCCAAAACGGATATTTCCACAAAAATCTCAACATCGATTTTTTTTTGCGATCACTATACTTTCTCTATACTATAGTATAGTGAAAAAGTAAAAACAACTTGCTCACAAAACAAGACACAATCAATAATAGAATCCCCGAGATAATTGTTTAATTATGGGTGATAGGGTGGGTTTAAAACAATATACACATTTCAGAAAAGTTAAAAGAAAAGGTTGATTGCTCAGCAGCCAATCGAGTTCTCAAATCATCACAAATCACAACAAATCTGAGTTAGCAATTGTATGCCTTATCCTCTCACTCCATCCACATTTCACAATTAATCGCGTGCATCAACGTAAGTTGTTGGAGGATTATAATCGCAGGTATTATTAAAAAACGACCTTCCTTAAAGTGTTTAATTACATAATGCGCAGGTCACGGCAACGGTTATCAATAAAATCAGCTTAACACTTTCACGTAGCCCACTCGGTCTCGGAGATTTCGTGAGTGACGTCAGAGACTGCCAAAAACAGAGTAAAAGTGGTTTCGCTTTAAAACTGACGCGTCATTCCGTAGTACAGCAGAAAAATGCCGTGCGTTTCAATTTCTTAGAAGAAGCACAGATAAAAGTTGTAGATAAGATTCTAGCAATTGTTTTCTCCAAAAATATACGATGCAAGAAATGTAGTTCAAACAAAAAGGAGAAATCAAAAGAAAATTACAGTAAGGTCTTTTTAATGTTGATTAGGTATTTATAGAATAAAGTTGTTTGTTATTAGGCCTATATATATAATAAATAGTGAAACTCGGTCAACCTCGTGTTTTAAAAATATCTATATATATAAAAGCCAAAACCCACTGACTCACTGACTCATTGAAACATTTGTACTACGCATTGAAATAATCTAAATATTTATTCATATTAATACATTTTTAACCTGAAATTCAAATGAATTATTAAAGCAGTTAGTATAAAAATGTTGGAATACAAACGTAGTCAACTATCTCTTTCTTATTTCTTAAATAAAGCTCACAACTCACTAATCTATATATGTATACAAGCAAAATACCACCCACTCATCACGATTTCTCAAAAACTACCAAACGGATTGGAATGAAATTTGGTATGTAGCTTCCTCTAAGGCCATAGGTGCTTACTAAGAAAGGGTTTGAAAAAATTCGAAATTTTAGGGGGGTTTGGGGGGATCAAAGTTATTAAAAAACGACTTCTTAAAAACTACAGAATGGATTGGAATGAAATTTGGTATGTAGCTTCCTCTAGGGCCATAGGTGCTCACTAAGAAAGGGTTTGAAAAAATTTGAAATTTTAGGGGGGTTTGGATGGATCAAAGTTATTAAAAAAAGATTTCTTCAAAACTACCGAATGGATTGGAATGAAATTTGGTATGTAGATTCCGCTAGGGCCATAGGTGATCACTAAGAAAGGGTTTGAAAAAATTCGAAATTTTAGGGAGGTTTGGGGGGATCAACGTTGTTAAAAAACGATTTTTTCAAAACTACCGAATGAATTGGAATGCAATTTGGTATGTAGCTTCCTCTAGGGCCATAGGTGCTCACTAAGAAAGGGTTTGAAAAAATTCGAAATTTTAGGGGGGGTTTGGGGGATCAAAGTTATTAAAAAACTGTTTCTTCAAAACTACCGAATGGATTGGAATGACATTTGGTATGTAGCTTCCTCTAGGGCCATAGGTGCTCACCAAGAAAGGGTTTGAAAAAATTTGAAATTTCAGGAGGGGTTTGGGGGGATCATAGTTACTAAAATCATAATTTCAGATCTTTCATTATTATGACAATAGTGCTTTTATTATTTGAGATATATATATAAAAGCCAAATACCACTCACTGACTAAACACTTAAAAAGAATACAATTACGTTAAAAAGACTGAAAGTACCAACCACCACGGGCAACGCCGTACGGATCAGCTAGTTACATTATAAAACAACATTAAGCCATATAATTTTTTTTAAACAAGAGGTTGACCGAATTTCACTATTTATTATTTTTATTGAAGCATTCTTGAATTGTAGGCCTATATATGTTACAGGAAAAGTAGATTATCCAGTAAGAGTTGACTCTGCCTAGGTAAAGCCGGCTCTTACTGGTATTTTCAGTAAAAGTTGATTAAAAGCGAAAAGTGATGAATTTTGATTAACATTTACTAGTCAGAGTTGACTATACCTAGGGGAAGTATACTCTTAATGTCTTGAGTTAGTAAAAGTTGCAAGGAAACGGTCTACTACCTAATAAAAACAAATAAAAAAGCAAACATTTATAATACAAAAACAGATAACATTTTTTAATAATTTATTACAGCAAGGTAAAGATTTGTGACACTTTGAGTTGCAGAGCACATCTTTCTTCTTACAGATGCATTTCTTGGATTTGCAATTAGTGTTGCAAGAGCATTTGAAAATTCTAGTCCACTTCCAAGTGATTGTGAAGTTGGAACAGTCCTCACAGCTATTGTTTTATCCAAAGGATTATTTATACATCAGCTATTGTTTAACCAAGTCTAACCTAACCTAACCTGAATCCTTGATGACTATTGCACTACAACAAATAGCCGAGTAATGGCGATTGTCTGGAGTGGATAAACAAAACAAAGATATGCGCGCGCAGTTACATGTGGAGAGCAACATCTCTGCATCAACTTTTACTAAACCACAGCAGGCATAGTTAACTCTTCCTAGGAAAAGTTGATCTGTTTTTTTCAATCAACTTTTACTGATATTTTTAATCAACTCTCCCTAACAATCTACTTTTCCTGTAACATATATATATTTATAACAAATAAATCCAACATAGAAGCACCCTTGCAAATTAATGTTGCCTTAACTGTTTCAGTACAACCGGATAGACCACATGTTGTTGATAGCATCCAAATATGTACAAAATATTTAATCGTATCATAATTAAATTGTGTAAAACATTCTATAATGTTAGCCTCTTAAATTTCTTAAATTAAATGTTGACCGATTATTTCAATGTTTTTAGTTTTAGTAATATATTGTATAAAAAGATGGGTTTAGTGTTAAAACGACTGAATAAAAGCAGCTGAGTGAATAGTTTGTGACCGAAGCAAGATAGTACTTATCAATAGAGAATATTAACGTTTAATTAACATTAATTATTGTTCTGCATTTCTTGACTTTATAATATTAGTAAAAAACACAATTAAATATAATTCAATTACAAAATATTTAAGACAAAGAAGTTCTTGATTCGTATTTGCCCAGAATTAGTGTTCCAATAGGAATTCTTCCCACGTTAACGGTCAGTATTTCTGCTCGTCATTCTCTTCATTATAAAGCACATAAGCGTTAATGTCCGAACGCATTATAGGGCATTCCCCCTTCGTAATTTGGTAGACTTTACGTATCGCATGTGTAATATATTATGTAGGCTGTGATTTATCCGTTTCTGGATTAGTTATATCGCAGGCAGTGATTACTACATGATGAATATTTACGCAAGTGAAATATACTCGTGGGTTTTAATGCTCATGCGCGGGGTAATTCCAAAAATAGAATTTCTACAGTCAAAATTTGGCAAAAAAGTTATAAAGAGATAACTAGGCCGATATCTGTTTAAAGGTTCCTATAGCTTAAAATGTATACAGATTATTTTATGCTATACTTCACCCTTTTCTATATAACTAGCTGACCCTTACGGCGTTGCCCGTGGTGGTTGGTATTTTCAGTCTTTTTAACGTAATTGTATTCTTTTTAACTGTTCAGTCAGTGAGTGGTATTTGGCTTTTATATATATATAGATCTTAAATAATAAAAGCACTATTGTCATAATAATAAAAGATCTGAAATTATGATTTTAGTAATCTTGATCCTCCCAAACCCCTCCTAAAATTTCGAAATTTTTCATACCCTTTATTAGTGAGCACCTATGGCCCTAGAGGAAGCTACATACCAAATTTCATTCCAATCCGTTCGGTAGTTTTGAAGAATTCGTGATTTAATAACTTTGATCCCCAAACCCCCCTAAAATTTCGAATTTTTCAAACCCTTTCTTAGTGAGCACCTATGGCCCTAGAGGAAGCTACATACCAAATTTCATTCCAATCCGTTCGGTAGTTTTGAAGAAATCGTTTTTTAATATCTTTGATCCCCCCAAACCCCAACTAAAATTTCGAATTTTTTGAAACCCTTTCTTCGTGAGCACCTATAGCCCTAGAGGAAGCTACATCCCAAATTTCATTCCAATCCGTTCGGTAGTTTTGAAGAAGTCGTTTTTTAATAACTTTGATCCCCCCA
>JAGFPH010000989.1:262888-278765 GCA_018207615.1 Philaenus spumarius
TTCAATTCTCATCGCAATTCGCCTACTTTTAAGCAGGTAATGTTTCAACAGGTTACAACTGTTCTAGGAAATAAACACTCTTCGTTCCTATCATTTCCTCACCGGTGCGGCCTTACGGTATACCCCTCATTATCACACGACTACCGTTTCCTATCCAGTAACGTAAAACCGTTAAGTAGCTGTAAAGGAAGGACTTGGGAAGTGCAGGATGAGACAACTGAGATTCTCGGCAGGAAGACAGCTGATTGATTGCAGAACACGATTTGCGTGTCTTCCTAGGTATGACTTGTGTTATGTCCTATTTTTTTAAACTACATTTAAGGCCCTGCTGCTGTAGAAAAAATATATCTACCCCTGTTATAAATTCTGAAAGCCTTTTGAAGTGTAAAAATATTATGTTTGTAAATAAATTGTAATTTCATGAATTTTTGAATTGAAAAAGGTAATATGTATTTGCGAATCGATAAAAAGACAATGTAGTCACATCTTCGTCAAATGAGCCATACATTATTCGTTGTAGATGAAAAATTACGTTTGAAGCTAGGATAGGCCTCACGATGAATAGACTCTCATATCACTTATTTAAAGCAGACTTAAATCTTTGCAGACACATGGAAAAGTTCAGAAAACAAATTTTCTTCACTCAAAGTTGTATCGTTTTACGTTTAAAACAGGTAGAACGATTTCAAAACAATTTTAAATAAAATCTGCAGAAACCTTTCATTTTACCGTGGATTGCAATTTTTTTTTAATTTCACAACATTTGTTAAAATGGCAGTTTTCTTAGGAAAAAAAACCAGAAAATTTAAAAATTCCCTAAAGTGATCCCCAGTTGGAGATTTTACAAAAAATGAACCACAATATTTTTTTTTTTTTTTTTTTTTTATTTATTTATTTATTTATTTTATCCACATATGTACATGATATTTTTTTAAATAAAAAAAAATATTTATTTTTATCAATTGAAAATATAGTACGGCAACCAATTTTTTAATATTTCATGTTATCATTATCAGGGTTAGTTATAACATTAGATTAGAGGTTATTTTCACTATTTGAGTAATGCATATATAACTAAAGATGTAAATAAATATGGAAAAGTTTAAAAAAAACATATTTTTAACTTTTCAAAAGGAAAATCATCACATTCGTGTGTTTTTTTAAAGGTAGTCATGATTAATATTGAGATGGAAATTCAAATAAATTTCTATAATATTTTTCTTATGATCAAATCGCAAATATTTTCTTACTTTATCAGATCTTCAACCGAAATCGGGTTTTAAGTATTTTAAATTAATCGTGAGTTTTATTATCGTTGTTTTAAGTGTATTTGGTGTGGTATGGGTTTGTATATGTATGTGATCAATTAATACTTTCAAGATCAAATTATATTACATAAAGGAACATATTTAAACATTCGAAGTATTATGTAGGATCATGTGACTCTCGTATTCATAGCCTATGTATAATTTGAACTGGTAAGTAATTACGTGATAACTGAGCACTAACTTATTATTATTATATTAATATATAATAACTTTATCTATCTTAATAAATATGAATAGTTATAGGTCCATTTGAAATACGATAAATTGCTCAGTAGGTGGGTTTTCAGTGTTGGTACAGATAATAAACGGTTTCTCTAACCAACTCTAGACTGGTGTAAGGCTAATTCCCAAACACGTTTACATTAAGAACTGATTTCATCTCAATTTACATCTCTGACAATTTGATTTGTAACAATTTGCATCTCTAATTTTAAAGTTAGGTTTCTGTTTTGGAATTTTGTAGATTTAAAAAATCTTTATTACAACTTGTGTTAGTCAGAATTGTTAATTAAATTAACATTAAATGTTATTTACCACTTCCTAGCTTTAATAAGGTTATGTTTATGCCACGGATTTATTTTAAAAACATAATATATAAGACAAAATTGAGTGTAATAGTAAGGAATTTAAATAAATCCGCTTCATATTATGTGTAATGTTTAAAATAAAGTTTGGTGTAGTAAATAATTAAAATATTATTATTAACTTATGTGTGTCTTTCACTTTTTCGCAGTATATTTATGTATACATTTTAAAATTTATTTGTTTCACTATCTGTATTATATTTTACATTTTATAAAATTATTTAGTGCTTCATGTGTCAAACAATCTGTGTGGAGGAAATAATTGTGTTGTAGTACTAAGTACGTAAATATCTCTTCTATACAATAAGTTTATAAAATTATTATTGTTATTTTAAACATTTTGTATGGAAATTGATACATTTAAAAACATATTCTAATTTCAATTTAAAACAGAAATTTGTTTTAAATTCTATATTGTATAATCTTGTTACTAGTTAAAACACCAAATCATATATGGTTATAGAAATGTCGCATAATGTGTGCTAACATTAAATGAAACCCGAAGTTTAGTCTGTTTATGTTACATTACCCAATTTAAAACATAACTTTCCCATTATGAAGGGGGAGGGTTCACAATGGGTGTAACCGGAAATTTACTGTAGCAACAAATATAAAATTCCAAATCCATACCGAAACCTATTTCGTTCCCATAATATGCTCCCCAACTTGTTCAATATATTGAGGATTAAAAATAGCTTCTCGCTTACTATAAATAAATTTAAAATATAAGCTGTGTACATAAGGTGTGTTATCTGAGTGAATTCGTACAGCTTTTCAGCACGAAACCCATATTTAGCCACATTTATATGAATGATTCTTATTTATAATATTTGGTGACAGCAATGGAAACCCCGGATCAGAGTTGTTTTTGAGTACATAATTTCTGACAAAATTAAAAATATACTGATAAGAGAAGTTTTTAAAAACATATCATTACAAGGCTGTATTATTTAATCATTATTAATCTATATTATCTTTGTATTGTTATTCTTTCCTCGCACGCCAAACATTTAATTCCTTTACACATATATTTCATATTTCCTTTTTAATAAATAGGTAGGATTAATAATAACCAGAAAGCTAAGATGGTCAATAATATTAAATTACTAAAAAGTTAAACTGGTTTATAAGGTTATTGTGAGAATCAGCTTATTAAATAGTAGGGGCTCTGCCCCTGGACGCTTCGCTTCGCTCGCAGTTGGAAAACTCTCTAAAGGCTCTCGCTAATCTTCAGCATCGTTCAGTATTTTTAACATCTGTATCTATAATGTATCTATTCGAATATTTAGTGACTTTGAAGGAGGTATAAAAAGAAGCTCTACCTATTCGCCTTCTAAGTGACTTAAAAGGTGGTATAAACAGAAGTTCAGATTTTAAATTTTATGCGCATTTTTCAGACTTAATGCGCGTTTTTGAAGACATAAGACCTAGCGCATTCAATTCCTGACGTCAAATAACCCCTGTATGCAAATTTTCATCAAAATCGTTAGAGCCGTTTTCGAGATCCGCGACAGATACAAAGATACACAGATAGATACAAGAATTTCTTATTTAAAGTAATAGGATTCTGGGAGCAAGCGTTTCATTCAAAGTATTATATGTACTGCCTACATTGTAAGAATTATTTAATTTTATGAACATGTTTATAATTTGTATGTCAACTGAATGTAAAGAAATGTTTGTTTTCAGAACTTTTATGATTTGTAGTTAATGTCCTTTAACATTGTAGTTACTGACAATGCTCCCTTGAATGTTATGTTAGTATTTTATTATTTAAAACAATTTCAAATATATTTTTTTCTGCCAAATCGCATATATTTTAATTTACTTAACTAATAGAAATGCAGAACTAATGCCAACTATAATACTTGTATAGATGACATAGAAGAAGAGGTAGATTCTGTAAAATTTCCAGTTTTAGTAATTCACAACAGATTACACTAAAAGTATCATGTTGATTCCATTTGCAAAACATTTGTTCACGAATTTGCATTCTTTGAAATCGCAGTATTTATTAATTTGTGATTATAAATTTGTTTGTTAAACTTTAGTTATTTTACAGTAAATAACAGCTGTTATTATTCATAGTTTTTAATCTAATGATTTTGTTTGTTTTTTACTGTACACATTTTAAAATGTGCTTATATTACATGTTTAAATATTGAGGTGTTGTATGAAATTTTATAATCAACAACAAAACAAAAAAGAAATTAAATAGTCTATACTAATATTATAAAGAGGTAAAGTTTGTTTTTTTGTTTGTTTGTTTGTATTTAGGGGGTAATCTCTGGCACTACTGAACCGATTGAAAAAATAGTTTTACTGATAAAAAGCTACACTATCACAGAGTAATATAGGCTATAATTCATTTCGATAAAAACCTTTCTTTATTTCAATATTTGTAAATTTAATCGGGAAAAACTCTTTGGTTAGGCCTAGAATGATAAGCCAACACATGTATTTACATTTATTACCATAGCAACCAATTGAATAAAATAACAGATAATATAGCTGTTTGCTCCAATATTTCCATTAACAGCTGATTTCAAAATTTGAAGCAATTATTTTTGTATTTCTAGCTTTTAGGTTAGGGTTTTAAAGTGTAGACCTGAGCCTTGCTGGTTCTTTTAACCATTATTATAATTGCTGTTATAAAATATAAGAAATAATTTAATTTGAACATTTAACATTATTTGCCATCTTAGTTTCGAGGTTATTATTAATTCGTCACCTTTATTATAAACTAGGGGAGACCCTGCGTGCTTCGCACGCCAACCCCCAACGGAACCTTCTAAAAACATACGTATGTTTTATTTATAATAAAGTTGTAGTATTAATAATAACCTCAAAACTAAGATGGTAAATAATATCAAATGTTCAAACTAAATTATTTCTTATATTTTATAACAGCAGTTAATAATAGTTAAAAGAACCAGCAAGGCTCAGGTCTACACTTTAAAACCCTAACCTAAAAGCTAGAAATACAAAAATAATAGCTTCAAATTTTGAAATCAGCTGTTAATGGAAATATTGTAGCAAACATCTATATTATCTGTTATTTTATTCAATTGGTTTCTATGGTAATAAATGTAAATACATGTGTTGGTTTATCATTCCAGGCCTAACCTAAGATTTTTTCCGACTAAATTTACAAATATTAAAATAAAAGAAGGTTTTTACCGAAATGAATTATAGCCTATGTTACTCAGGGATAGTGTAGCTTTTTATTAGTAATACTATTTTTTCAATCGGTTCAGTAGCGCCAGAGATTACCCCCTACATAAAAATAAACAAACAAACTTTACCTCTTTATAATATTAGTATAGATAAAACATAACATATGTTTTTAGAAGGTTCCATTTGGGGTTGGCGTGCGAAGCACGCAGGGGTCTCCACTAGTAGGCTACAAAATAAAACAAATACAAATTCAATTTAAATAATATACAAATTAAACATATTAAACTGATATCAGTATAACACATATTGTATTAGCAGAGAGGGTTGTTGTATCTTGTTCTTGTTTACATCTTTTATCTATTATTTTAAAAAAAAAATATTTGTTCAAGTTTTCATCCGCGATACTAAATAGCAGATAACATAGGGCTGCAAACACCTTCTCCTACAAAATAAATCAGACACAAACTATTACGTAAACAAATCTGCGACAAATTATCGCACACACACACATCCCACACACTAGTTGTTGAGAAGCAACGTATCGTCGCGATTACGCCGCACGACGTAACTGTACAACGACCGTTAGAGTTTTTGAACGAAAAACATAATTCTTGTGTTTGTTATATTAGTTTGCATCCCGTTAGGTGAATGACCCGAGGTTCGACTTATTGAAAGTAACACACCTAACCGGACTGCGCATAGTCGGACTCTCTCTTTCTCTATCTGTTCCCCTTATGCGGTGGTTCTCTGAGTTTCCTTTTCTTTACGAAGAAGGTGAGACAGAATTAGCGGTATTACAGACTGGGCGGCGTTCGTTTCTTGTGTCACGTTGAGATAAGTTCGAGTCACCGTGGTACTGTTTAGCATATTGAGAATAGGAAGTAAAAGGTCATACACTACATGGAGGTCAGGTATTAACATAAAATGCTGTATTTAAATGGGGTAACGTTTTTGTGCGTTTTTGTTATTAGTAAGGTCTTAACTAAAAAAGCAACTACAGATTTTAATGAAACTTTTACTGATGTGCTAATGGGTTGTGTTTCATCATGCTCTTTCAAAATACAGCTGAACAAGTTTAAAAGTTTTGTAAAACTTTTTAACTTCCCGCTAATAAAATTGAACATTTTCTAAAATCGGGAAGTTATTGGTTTCACCCCGTTTGTCGAAAATCGAGTATTCATCAGATCTCGACGTTTTGAGGTCCTAGGAATCTTCCCTGACCACTCCCGAGAGGGTGTCACCCTGTCTGTATGTATGTGTGTGTGTATGTAAGTATGTGACCCGCTTATAACTTTTGAACGGCTTAACCCATTGGATCCTACCAAACGGCGTTCTAAAGACTTCCATCAAACTTAGATTTCCTGAAAATTTCAACTAATACGGGCCGGTAGGTTCTGAGAAATTTCGAAAAAACTAAGAAATAAAAATTTTCTAAATCAGGTTTTTTTGGAATAACCTTTAAACGGCTTTACCGATCAATTCCAAAATCTAATCAGCTTTTAACCTTGAAAAGCGACGTCGATCGCTACCAGTCCGGTCAAAATCGGTTAATTCGTTCGTGAGATATCGTGAACGAAAGAAAATAAAAAAAAGTGTTTTTCCTCAATTTCTTCGAAATTTTTCATTAGAAAAATGTTTGTTGTCGATTCTTTCAATGAACTCAAAAAACTGCATCGTTTGCCGCAAATCGCATAAAAATCGGTTGATTCATTCGCGAGATATCGTGAACGAAAGAAAATAAAAAAAAGTGTTTTTCCTCAATTTCTCCGAAACTTTTCATCTGAAAATTTTTTGTTGTTTATTCTTCCAATGGACTTAAAAAACTGCATCGTTTGCCGCAAATCGCATAAAAATCGGTCGATTCATTTAAAAGTTATGGCAGTTCAAAATTTCCAAAAATAGTGTTTATCAAACTTTCATCATACTTTTGTAATTAAACTTAGCGGGAAGTTACAGGGATGGCCTTTAGGGTCAATCGTTTTCCAAATTTGTTTTATATGTTATGTCTGATCCTAACACTTATAGTCACTTACGTTAAATACAGTAGTGGTACCAACAACCTGCACTGCTTTCTTTACAAAATTGCACTCTTTTTAGCCTCAAAATGACTCAATAATATCCCATAAAATGTACTCAATTATGCAAATAGATTTGTTATTACCAAAGTGATGTATATTTTAAAAATATATCAGATACTGCTATTATTAGGCGTTTACTTTTCTTGGTCTTATTTCATCGCCGGAATTTTTGGTATTTTTAAACGAATGTTGGTAGCATCAAAAAACTTATTTAAAGCAAAACCGAGTATATTAAAGAACTAATAATTTAAAATGCATATAATTTATGAGTTTTTTTAAAAAATCTACTGTGTAAAATGTAGTCTATATTTCAAAAGGAGGAAGATAACGATTTGGATCGATTTTTTGTTTGTACGAGGAAAGGCAATTTAAAATAAACAAATAAGCGAAATAAAAATATGTAGGGGAGTGGAAACCCCGTGGAAAAATCAACTTCGGTAATTGTATTTGAACTTATGGCATCCTAAACCTTAGCTTATTGAAGGTAATTCCTGAAAGAAAGAGCTAATATATAAATTGTATAATATGAAATGGTAATACTGTATCTGTTCATATTGATAACCTACAACATATAATTTTAAACAATTTAAATCCGACTGTTTTAACTAATTATAAAATTTCCATTTTTCTTTTGAAGTGAATATGGCAGCAACATTAGATTGTGTAACATCACTGACTGCATTCAAAGACAAAATAAACACGATTGTACTTGTTAGAATTTGTAGAAGAAATTTCTAATTGTATTTTTGTTAGTGTTATGTTTTTTTTATACACAGTTTTGATTCTCGTGAATTAAAATCAATCGAAATTAAAATGTTCTTTCAAGACTGTCGTATACTGGAGGCCAGACGACAATGTGCGGCAATCAGATCAACCCCTCCATTTGGGTTTGCGTCAAGGGAATACGAAAGCAGCCGGACTAGAAAGCAATGTAATTGAAAAAAGGTTGAGTTTTACCTAATTTCTATTACCGAAATTTTGAAATATCTGTTTTAATTTCAAGATGACGCCAACATGGTGTCAAATGCGGAATATTGTGGTTTTTAATCACATAGCCAAGTATTATTATTTTGTTTGATAAAGAAGGATTTAAAATTATATTAAATGTTGCTCCAACATTCTGAATCGTAAAGACGAAAATTTAAAGTTGATAATGAAAAGCTATTTTGAAGCTAAGGTTATTTTACGTCCAGAGTTTAAACAAATATTTCTATCCATTTTAAAAATTCCTACTAAAAACTCAGAAACAAAATTTTCCTACTAAATTGTTGTTTTATCAGGCGCATTTTTTAAACTTGTAGTTGTGAAAAAAACACTATTTAGAACGTAAATAAGGTAAGAAATTTTCGAAGGTAGTTAGAATAAAACATTTGTACGGAAAATGCATGACTTTCTTACGGCATTTGAGACTTGAACAAAATATTAAGTCAAAAATAAATTTAATTTTTGCCTAACACCTTTTATTTACAGCACGTAAAATCATTTAAAACTTAACACACGTTTAGGGAAGCTGAACAAAAATTTTTTTTTTAATAATAAAAAAATATTATTGAATTTTGGTTTCCTTGGTTATTTCTGAAAATGAAAATATATAAAACTTGAGATAAATAATTTATTAAAACGGCGAAAAAACTAAATTCTTAAATCAGTACATTCAGATTTTAAACGTTGCTTGCAATGCAGTGTGAGTTATTACAGTGTAACTATCTGTTTTTGTTCTTTTCATGTTTCAATTTTGGCAATATAATATTACTAGAAGTGGCTTATGGGTTTAGCAGACAGCTGGCATGTGTTTGTTTACTATTATAAACTTTATGGTTATGTGTTTTAGTAGGCCTATACATTGAAGAACTAGTTTGATATTATTATTTATTTATAACGAATCTTTAGTGTGTTGTATTATTGTGTCTGTGTTCAATATGGGCAGGGCAAAACCTACATTCAAGAGAAGGAAGTTTCAGAGTAATAGGTATTCAAAGTGAATGTTTATCAACAGACTGTAATTGAGAATGAGCCTAGGCCTAACTCAGAACTTATAAATGTGGCTTTATCACCTAGGCCTACACCACCCAGTGCTTCTAGGGAAAAAAATAATCCTGGTTAATGGCAATAATGGTTACTCTGTGTTTGAAGGAAACTCAAGAAACATTGTAATTAGTTTTGAAATATTACATAACCTATTTGAATATTACTGTCCAGGAGGCTTTTGAGGTAAAATATTTGTAAGTGAAAAGTTAGCCTACTTTTGCTTGCGATTTCTGAACATTTGTGTTTTTTCCGGTAAAGGTGCATGTTTCTCAGGAACTAATGAAGATATCTTGTTGAAACTTTTATCCAATATTCCTGACATAGGTACCAGTATGTAGAACTAGAATTATTATAATATTTATTGTAAAAATGAAAAAAAAAATAGAAATTAAAAACTAATAATTTTTATGCCAAATAAATATATATTTAAAAAAAAATCATAATTTCTTTAATACTGACCTTACAAACAAAATTTTAGTTCTAGGTACTCGCCAGGCATGCATAATAACTGAGTAAAAATTTGAAACCTGTAGGTATAACGGTTTTCGAGAACAGTGTACCCGAACTTAGCAAATTTAACATGAGCCCATATGGACCGTTCAGCACATCTTAAAATATTTTTTCACAAATTTAATGCGAGTCTCACAGGGTGTACTAAAAACTGTACACCCTGTGCTTGACACTCAATGCTAATATTTTAAGAGATTTCCCGTGACCGGTTTACTAATAAAACGTTTTAAATCAAAACTCGAGTTTCGTCTGTTTACCGCCTACACATAGTCGACGGGGATTTCCCGAATGCGAATCATTTTTGTATTTTATATTAACCAAATGTATTTGAATTTAATCCGCATATTTTCTATACGTAGATGCATGAGTATGCTTGTAAAGAGAATAAATATCTGTTTTGCGAATGCATGTATCGCGCTTGGGATTGTGTGTGGTCGAGTGCATCTGTGTATAAATAATATTTATAATTGTTATGTGTTTTGGAGACGGAATTTTTAAAATATTAATTCAATATATGTGTTTTATATTATTTTTTAGATAATTTTTAATCATTAATTTTAATACTATCGATTACCTGCGCCATACGCTGCTCCCCCCTTTTTTATTAGATTCATTGGAGAAAAAAAATGTTGTATATTACTTTATTTTGCTGTGTGGACACAAATACATTTTTAGAGTTCAGTGTCTTTAAAGGAAATTATTGAACCATTTTATGATCACTATTTTGTCTCTCACAGTCACAATCGATTTTCTCGAAAAGGTTAAAGGTTTCACAATAAAATTTGGCAATTTCATACATTTCTAAACTCAGCACTCAAATATGTTACTATACATTTTGGAGGGCGATAGTTTGATGTAATACAGTTAAATATTTTATGATATTATCGAGTAAAGTATCATTGAAATGTTTCTAATAGTCCTTACTACTATTAGTGAGTGAAACACTGAGCCTTATGAATAAAAAGAAGCAAAACCTTTTCTAGGCAGTTTTTAAAGCAAATCCTTCTACTTATATGATTAAAAATATAAAGCAATACCTTTTACTTCGAGGTAAGAGCAAATCCTTGTTTGGTTGATCCATATACTTCAAAAGTAGCAAATGGATATGAATAAAACTTTTCTGTTACTTCAAATGTAAAGCAAATCCTTCAGAACTGATGCATCTAGTCAGTCGCCGAATTATCAGTGAAGTAAAAGGTTGTGTTTGTTTGTTTTTGCCATCATGGCAGTTTTGGGCCAAGTGCGTTGTATTAAACATTACAAACCTCGTTCTTCTCCATTAACAGGAGATTTCAAGAGCTTGTATAGGTTTGAAGAAGAAAATGTGACTCGTAAAATGCGCAGTAACTCGTGATGTCATCGGTGCCCAGTTTCTCATAAAGCTCCATAAGCTTCTCATGGAGCCTTATGTAAAAATTGAATAACTTTAAAAATATTTAACCGATTTTAACAAAATTTGAACCACATATAGAAAACATATCTATAATAAACAATTAAAAAAATCAGGTTGTTACAAAAAAATTTAATACCTTTACTGATTAGGCCTATAAAAATTACTATATCAAATTCGACAAATGGTGAACAATGTTTTTTTATTTTTTATTATTTGACATTTATTTTAATTATGTATGAGGTTATGAATATAATAATTAAGTTGTAGAGAATTTTATTGCGAATCCAAATTTTTTTCAATATTTAAAATCAAATATATATATATACATTTAAAACATGTATTGCAAAATTTTGTTTACAAAGTAGGCCTAAACGTTTTCTATAGGTACTAAAAATGTAATAATAGGCCCTAATAATTTATAAATAAAATAATTGATCGTATATTGATGATTTTTTCACAGAATGTGTATAATAATATAGGCTACTCTCTTATACGACTGCAATCAATCAATAATAAACTCCTGATTTTCATTTCTCTTTTACATGTCAACTGTTTCATCCATTTACTTCCACAATGAAGGATTTGCTCACAAGTAAAAGATAAGCGTTATTCATGTGTAAGGAAGGAAATGCTTTTACTCCTAAATTTTGGTTGAAACAAAACCTTTTACTTCTAACTTTTACTTTAAAGCATTAGCTTCACTTTTATTCATAAGGCTCACTGAATTGCCAACTTTTCTTAGTAAATAAAAAGTTACCCGAACAGATTTGTATATGCCTATAGAATAATCAAAACAGATTATAATGCTTAAGGCATGCATACAGATTATGTTCTAACACTTGCCAGACAATGTCTACGATGATTCTACGAGTGTTTTGATCGTTCTCCGAAGAAATGTCCGTGACTCTAGCGAAGGTCATGTTACGGTAAACGCAGGAGTGAACGGTTCAAGTTCACTTCGCCTTCGTTGGATTTCCTTTCCTTTCCGTTTAGAGTCCATTGACCATGAAAATTGAATCGCTTTTGTCCAATAAAGCGGTGATTTCTTTGTACTGTTTGTACTGAGACTATTTGTTGCCGACACTGTTGTTTGTTTGTGGTGCATACATTGATCTACCACATAGCTCGCTTAGCTCGTGCGAAAAAACAATCACACCAAAATTAAATACCTTAGGAAAGAAATAGCAAACTTTAGATGTTTTGTAAAACATTAAGCAAATACAGTAAATACGCTCAGTCTGAAAAATTATGATTTAAGAAGCATTCAAGGAACCAGTTTTGATCATTACTGTATTTTAACTCTAACTTGGATTGTACGATTACTTTTTAAAATTGTGTTCATATAGAGAGAATAAATTATTGTAATTTAAATAATCGACAGAAAAAAGATCATAAAATATGTGTTAGTCCATGATTTAATATAGCATACATTGCAAAAATATTTTCGTTTTAACGTTTTCCAAACAGTATGATAAGAACGTAAGAACGATTAAAAATAAAAATAAAATCAAATATCATACAGTTTTTATTATTTTAAATAATAAAATTTCGAAATAATATTTTTTTAAATATATATATCTTTTATCTGGTCTGCACGTTGAACTAAGTATCAATCTTTGTATTTTGTCTAGTCCTTCTTTCTTAACTCATTTTGTTCCTCTTAATTTGTTTTTTGCTGGGATTTTATTTCCTTCTGGTATTCTCGAGAGAAAGAAACAGAAAAATATTTACGATACTTTGTTTTTAATAAATATTTATATTTGTTTAGTGGCAATATTGTTATGAAATAAGTTAATTTTATCATAATTGTAGGCGGCGTATTAATTTAATTTAATAATCAGAAAAGATTTATACTAAAAGGTTTAAATCAAAGGCATGTGTTTAATCAAATATAAATGATTGTAGATACTGTTTATATTTATTAGTATTTGATACTAGTTCATTTTTTTAATTAATCAGACATATAAACTTGCTCTGCATGAACATTGTGATCAGTTCAATACAAGTAGTTTACAATGAAAGATTAAATATGTCAAATTATCAGATTCTAAAAGTGTATGGGTATTATTTTATCGTTCTGAGCTTGAGGGTTGGTAAAACAGGTTGGGGCAGAAAGCTGTATAACAAAAATATTAAATTTTATAATTTTTCTTATTATAAATTATTCAAGATAAAAGCGATTCTTATCTAACGATTATTACATCTGTTGTTCCTACCATAATTAAAAAACGAGTTTCAAATTGCTTTATGAAATGTTCTTAGTTCTTATAATAATGTATTCTATCAAAATAATAGACAAACAATATGTAGTTGTTATAATTTGTTCCTATTGGTTAAGTAAATGAAATCTAAACATTATAGCATCTTCGGAAGCCAGAAGAGCAAACCAATGTCAATAATATACAGAGTGTTTAAAGTCCCTTTAATTCCCCCTAATTATTTTTGTTGCTGAAAATAAGTTACAAAACTTTGTATACATCTTGTGTTACACAACGGGACAAATGTTTTGACATATCTGACCCTCTATGAAGATTTTAAAGGGTAAGGGGCGTTAAAAATTTTAAATATAAAGATAGGTCATGTAATACACTATTGAAAAGCTTATTAAAAGAGAAACAAAAGGCGCAAACTGAAGTTTGATATCTTGTTTTGTTTCAAAGAAATGGACAAAATTCTGGAAAATAACATACAACCTACTTATTCCTAAAATTAACAAATTAATAACCTGCTTTCATGTTATGATAACAATATCCAGAACTTTGATTTCTCTTTTGCTAAACTTTTCAATGATGTATTACATGACCTATCTTTCTTTATATTTGAAATTATTCACCCCCTACCTCCTCGAGCCCCTCAAAATCATGAACGTTCAGATATGCCAACAAAAATTTCCTGTTATGCAACATAAGAAATATACACAGTTTTGTTAACCTATTTTCAATACCAAAAATAATTAAGGGGGTTAAAAGTACTTAATGAACACTTTGTATTTTAAAACATTTTTTGTAATGCTGCTCTACTTGAAATCTGAAATATGCAGTTTCCGATTTATACTTTGACCTTTAATGTGGTAACTCTTATTTTGTGATTTTATAAATATTGAGTCTAATATTTGACTACAAAACATTTCTCAATTGTTTTTATAACAAATAAATAAAATGGCACAAATTTAAAATGTATAATGTTTTTTTTTAACTTCCCGCTAAGAAAATAGAAAATTTTCTAAAATCGGGAAGTTATTGGTTTCACCCCGTTTTTCGAAAATCGAGTATTCATCAGATCTCGACGTTTTGAGGTCCTAGGAATCTTCCCTGACCACTCCCGAGAGGGTGTCACCCTGCCTGTATGTATGTGTGTGTGTATGTAAGTATGTGACCCGCTTATAACTTTTGAACGGCTTAACCGATTGGATCCTACCAAACGGCGTTCTAAAGAGTTCTATCAAACTTAGATTTCCTGAAAATTTCAACTAATTCGGACCGGTAGGTTCTGAGAAATTTCGAAAAAACTAAGAAATAAAATGTTTTCAAACCAGGTTTTTTTGGAATAACTTTTAAACGGCTTTACCGATCAATTCCAAAATCTAATCAGCTTTTAACCTTGAAAAGCGACGTCGATCGCTACCAGTCCGATCAAAATCGGTTAATTCGTTCGTCAGATATCGTGAACGAAAGAAAATAAAAAAAGTGTTTTTTCTCAATTTCTCCGAAATTTTTCATCTGAAAAATTTTTGTTGTTGATTCTTTCAATGGATTTAAAACACTGCATCGATTGCCGCAAATCGCATAAAAATCGGTTGATTCATTCAAAAGTTATGGCAGTTCAAAATTTCCAAAAATAGTGTTTGTTGTAATTAAACTTAGCGGGAAGTTACATGGATGGCCTTTAGGGTCTACCGTTTTCCAAATGTTTTTAAATGCATCATGTTGACGTAACTGTTTCACTGGTATTAGAACTGCTTGTTCGAATAGACATCCTTTTCGAATAATTTGTAATCCTACTTAAGTATAAATAATTTAAAAAAAAATGTATATTGCATAATGTATTATTTTTATTTAATACTTGAACAATAACCTCTTACGTTTGTAAAAAATAAGCACATTACAAAATAAGTAAATCCAACGAGACAAAGCTTCAGATGAATGACTGATAAAATACCCGCTGAACTTTTGAACCGTATACTCCGCTAGTCGCGAGCACAAAGCACAGTTATAGATAATAAAAGTAAATTGAATAAAACGGTCAACAATCGGTCTGTTACGGACGTTGCCTTACAGTAAAAGTGGCCGTAGCAGCTGATTCCTCGTAGGTTACTCGCGGTCAATGCCATACTTATTTCGTCGCCGTCGACAGTCCAGTTATAATGACGTAACACAACGGTCTGACGTAGACTGGTTTCGCCGCAGTCTGTACGCATTCGATTCTTTTCCGTTTTACCTTTTGTTCTTCGTTTCTACACCCACTTTGAGGAGTTCACATCTCCGGCAGTACTTTGTTTCTACAATCGCTTTGAAGCGTACAAATCATCGGCCGTTGTCATGCAAAGTTGTTTTAAAGACGGCGATGGAATTCGCTGTAGTTATGTAATTGTTATGTAAATGTCTCTATTGTAGGAGTTAATGAATCGTATTGTTATCTATATGCAAATTTTAGGTTTGACATTTTAAGTATACTATATTAATATTGACAGAAAAATAAAGAGAATATTTCTTAGCTGAAAAGATGGGTGTTGGAAGTTTAATTATGTATCTATACTATATTATAAAGAAGAAATTCTTT
>JAGFPH010000989.1:292093-318179 GCA_018207615.1 Philaenus spumarius
CACCTTCAGTGGTTCGGTAGTGTGCTAGTAGTACGGGAGGTAGCGTTGCATTTTTCTAAGAATTTTATACAAAATAAATTTAATTTCTAGCAGTTGATTAATATTCAACATTGAGCAAAATGAACGTCAGTTGGCGCACCCGCGGTGCAACTCAAATGACAGCATGTCAAAGTTGTAACAAAAATTTTTGCTCCGAGTGATTTTATACCGTGCCAAAATTTGTGGGATAATTTTATATCATTTACAACAAAAAAATTATTAAAAAACACAAAATAGCAAATCATATCATATTATATGATATGTAGCAATATCGCACTTTCATGGTTTCAGAAATTTTTTTTTCTTATCTAATGTAAATGAAATATATATTATCTTATATATCAATTTAAAGAGCACAAACCAAGCTACAATAATCAATAAAAAAACGATTTTAAAATTTTTTTGAGGTCTGCTCCCCTTACAAAGAAATCAATTGATAATTTTTGTAAAAATAAAGATGTACTTTTTCTTATATTATTCATATTTATTAATAAAATAAAAATTTAAATAAGTAGCAGTTTTTTTTTAATTATTAATATATACAGTAGTCTATTTGTATACGGTATATAATTTAAAACAAACACGAATAAGTATGAAAAATCTATTAAAAAATCGCCATTCACAATATAAAGTGGTATTAATTATGTTAAATTAATATAACACTGATTGAAAATGATATATATAGTCATTTGATTGTTAAAAAAATTAAAAATCGCAGTCAGCTGAATGTTTGTGGGTGTAAAGATCGTCAGTCAGTTCATCATTTAGTCAAAGTGACTATGCAACGATCAGATGCACTGAGCGCGCAGCATGTTTATGACGCTGATTGACGGTCTTTCCCCCGGTATATACACAGCTGACGATTTTCTTTACTATTTAAAATGTACCAAAATTCAGCTGTATAAATTTCATAAGGTATAAAATGACTTTATTTAAAAACATTTCTGACATGTTCGTATACGTGACTGACGTATAATCCAATCTTGTGTATACAGCTGATTATTATTTTTTGCTTGTAAATGATCTAAAAAATTATCCCACAAATCTTGGCACGGTATAAAATCACTCGGAGGAAAATTTGTTTGACAACATTCACCTTTAGCCCCACCACTACTGACGCTCAGATCTCTTAAAGTGAAGTGAAGACATGAAGTGAAGCTTGTAAGAAAAGAAACGCGTGAATTGTCTGCCTAGGATTATTTGATCAGCTTTGGAATTGCACATTTATTAAAGATTTAGTTTTACTTTCTGACTATACTATAGTATAGAGAAAGTATAGTGATCGCAAAAAATTCGATGTTGAGATTTTTGTGGAAATATCCGTTTTGGGACCCCCTGAGTCCAAAAAAGTGGTTTTTACAAAATGTCTGTCTGTATATATGTCTGTATGTATACAAAGCTAGAGCGAAAACTATTCAATCGATTTCAACCAAATTTGCACCAGACATGTCCAGTAGGCCTGTATAGATTCACGAAAAAGGGTTTAGAAACATTTTGAAAAACAATCCCTTTTTTGGCCAAAAAACCCCCAAAAAATCAGTTATTATTTTTTTATAAAAAAACGGCTCTAACAATTTTGATAAAATTTTGCTTATTTGTAGCCTTTAATGTGCCCTACCATATGCAAAAACCCGCATCTTTCTAAAAATTCTCGTTTAGCTAGTAATAATAATAATAACTGATTTTTGGGGGTTTTTTGGGCATAAAGGGGGTTGTTTTTCAAAATACCTTTTTACGTGCATCTACAAAGACCTAATTGACGTGTTTGGTGCAAATTTGTTCGAAATCGATCGAATAGTTTTTTCTCTAGATAATAATAATAATATTTATTAGTTATTCTCCAACTTTAATAAAAGTATACAAAGCTAGAGAGAAAACAATTCAATCGATTTTAACCAAATTTGTACCAGACATGTCCAGTAGGCCTGTATAGATTCACGAAAAAGGGTTTAGAAATATTTTGAAAAACAATCCCATTTTTGGCCAAAAAACCCAAAAAAATCAGTTATTATTTTTTTATAAAAAAACGGCTATAACGATTTTAATAAAATTTGGATTATTTGTAGCCTTTAATGTGCCCTACCATATGCAAAAACCCGAATCTTTCTAAAAATTCTCGTTTAGCTAATAATAATAATAATAATTGATTTTTGGGGAAGTTTTGGGCATAAAGGGGTTTTTTTCAAAAGTGTTCAAATATTTTTTACGTGCGTCTATAAAGAACTAATTGACGTGTTTGGTGCAAATTTGTTCGAAATCGATCGAATAGTTTTCTCTTTAAATAATAATAATAATATGTATTAGTTAATCTCCAACTTTAATAAAAAAAACTCTCCTACCCCACCCTATAAGTCACAGTGAATCTGTTTAGTAATTTAAATATGTTTGTGAGAAAGTATGTGCCAGTTCCTGGTACCGTTTATTTCTGTTGTAATTATACAGAAATTAGGCACAAAAAATAATTTTTAAACCCAAACTTATATACATGTTCTTATCCTAGCATTTAACAATCGTTTTAGACATTTTTTAAAAATCTCCTAACAAAAACCATTACGTAAAAATATATGCTTGGGCAATTTTTGACCTGTAAAAGCTATTCCTAAGCCAATAATAGTTCATCTAAATTTGAATTGTCTTTATAAAAGGCAAACAAATGAGAAGCCATGCACGCAATATCTGAAGATAAAAAGCACAAAGACTAAATTATCCCGATCTGGTTGTTTTGCCGGAAGGAGTCTGAGATCAGATGATATTAAGGCAACAAACCTTCATCCTACCAGAAGCACTTCGTCTGTCTGTCCCGCCTTCCTATTATAGGCTGTACATAAAGCAATTTTTTGATTTACAGGTTTTGTTGTTTCTTTTTTACTTTCTTATATGCGGGTATTAGGGTGAAAGTTATGCGATGGTCTGGAAAAATTACTCGGAAATTGTTTAGCTTTGGTGATAGGCTACTTGATTTAAAATAACTTTTATTTACAACTGTTAACTGAATATGCAATAACTTACTATATAAGCAAAGTGCGTGTCAGAGTGCTTAGTTGTTTTAGATTTAACAATATTGCAATTCTACTTGTATTGGTTAGTATTTTCTGCAACAACACAAATTAGCAAGTCTAGATGTAATTCTCTACGCTTTATAACAAACGGTTTCAGCAAAGGGGAGTGGTCAATATTTTGTTAACAAGGGTTTATACCTTGTTTACAGTTTTCCCAAAAACATTAATATCACAGTAAACATATTCTGGAATAAATACTAAATTTAAAAATAATTTTATTCAGAATTTTTTAAGGTTTGATGCTGATAACAAATGTCTGGCATATTTTCAAAACTTCTTAACGTAGTTATTATAAGGGCTGCGTCCAGGATTTCTAAAACAGATTTGTGGGTCCATCGGTTTAAAGTCACACGGGGGTCCACAATAGTTTGGATCAACTATAATTTCATTCTAAAGTTCTTTCTATAGAAATTATTTTCCATGTTCACAATAGTTGTTCTAAATTATTTTCATTGTTTATGGCCAAAGTTTATTCACATAAGTTTACCCTTGGACTCATAGTTTTATAATCAGGGTTAAACTGCCCCCCCCCCCCCACCACGCTGTCTTAAATATACTACAGAATTTTAAACCCCGGTAAAACGTTTATTAAATCACTACATCAGCCATTGTTGTGAAACTCAGTTTGAACGCTAGAGACCCTCATTGTGATCGGTTGTGCAAAAATCCCGAAATTTTATTAATGCAATTAATTACTTTCTCTGTAATTAAAAAATGAAACAAGAATATTATAAGAAAAGAAAGTATTAATTGCCCGAAACTGGTAATAGTGATTAGCAGATTAGTAGAAGCTGTTTTAGCAAGTTTTTAAATAGTTTATGTGATGGAGCAGGTTTTCGAACTCGTTACTGGAAATTATTAAAAATCCTCAAAGTGTTGCAAACTTTAAAACGTTGGAGTTTGGTTAGAATAAAATGTCCGTTAGACAGTTAAACAAATATTGTAAGATATTGTAAACCTAACTCTGAGAAGTGATAGAGAGCATTGAAAGAAACAAAGCAACATTTGTAAACTGTAGATTTTTTGAGTTTCAATATTGATTTCAATTGGTAGACTACATTATGGTTACATAATAACTTATAGAATAAAAAATTACTGTTAACAGTGAATTATTGAAGCACAACTATTACAGCAATATAGAGTGTAATAGACTACAGTTGGTTGAAATTAACTATTTCGTCCATTAAGATATTGAGGACAATATTTATCACTCCCAAGTGCTCCAAAAGGTATGTTTTGGGTAGTGGGGGTTTTGAAGGAATTTCAAATGCAATCATACACCAATTTAAAGGTATTTTAAAAGTAAACTTATTTATTTGATCTCTTTTAAGATATCGGCCCTAAACGAAGAAAATTTGAGTTTTTGTTTTTAATCGCTAATTCACTGAGTGTTTTTATTATTTTAAAATCTATAGTTCACTTAACATTGATATAATTTGGAAACTTTTTCACAGTTTTTAACATTTAAAGAATATAGAATTTTGAGAAATGAAAACGCACATGTATAAAATATTTCAAATGGCAATGTATTTTTAATGTGATTAAATCAATGTACTATTTATTATTGCTGATCATGTTTTGAATTTAAACTTGTATCTCTTGCTATTTAAAGATAGATTGATAGTGCTTATAACACCAATGTTAAAAACAATAACTTCAGGTATCATTAAAATAATCTAAGTTTAGTTTGCTTAAATGTAGTAAAAACTTATTTTAGACCTTTTATGATAAATGTTAACCTATTTTTCAGAGCTATGTTTAAAATAAACCACTTTGTAATGTGTTTTTAATAAATGTCTTAAAATTGGACTTTTTAAATATGAAAACATATTATTTTCAGCCAAAAAATATTTTAACATTATAGTTAGCAGCCTAATTTGCTAACAATAAAAATTCAGCTTGATAGGTCAAGAAAATGTATCAGAAAACAGCAAACAGCACATCACAGCAAAACACACACAAAGCATGTGCCAGCTGTAACAACTGTTGTATATGTAATGTACAACAGTTGATCACATTCGAACATAACAGCATCATACTGAACAGTTTTGTCTTTCCTCTGTGTTCCCCTTATCTCTTTAGATTTATTTTCTCTTTCCTTTTTCTCCTGTACGTGCCAAAGCTGTTCTGCTGGTATCTAAAGTTCTTGTGTTGTCAATTTGTTACCACATTAAGGCACGTATCAACCACACCACAGTTGAATGTAATGTCAGCATCTAACATTCCAATTTTAAATGATTTTATACCAACAAAGTTGTTTTTAGGGATTCTTGTCCAGATGCTGTACTTGAGTGTTGGGTTCGTCAGTGTAGTCATTTTTAGCAAATTATGGTCTCATTATTCTTGGAAAATATGTTTTATTTTAGTATAATAGCCTCAGGAACTACATGTTTATGAGTATATTTCTCATATGAAATTAAGGTCTATTTTGCTATTGTCCATGATGCTGAGTTCACGACTTTAGGGCAGAGTTCATGCTGTAGATTAACTTTTTTTTAACTCGACAAAATATCGTATTTTTTTTAAATGACGATGTATGGAAAATATACATATACAAATGCCCTTAAAGAAGTGTAGAACAATACAAACTACAAAAAACAAAACAATATTTTATTTTTGACAAGGTCCTCTTAAACGTCAGGAAAAATGTTTAATGATTTTGTATCATTATTATGGTTTTTGTCATAACAAAATAAAGCACAATAGAAAATAAGTTTGAATAAGTTAAAACACAAATTTTCATTTCTGAAAACACGAAGAAATATAATCAATAAATTAATCAGGCGGTTTATAAAGAAACAAAGGGGCAATAAAACTCATAAAAGGCATTCGAAATTATGTAACACTCGAAATTCTTACCAAAAAAAATATGCTGAAATAAGTCTTTGTGAGCAAAAAAAATTTGTAGTTACCAAGAACGAAATAGTAGGGTTTTGGTGGAAATTTCTTCGATAAACGTACCGCACTTTTTCCCCGTATTTGAAAAATATATTGAAAAAAATTTATAAAACGTCTTTCTCCGTCTGACCGCCATTTTGTGACTTTTCAATAACTTGATATAACTCTAGAACTAATAAAATTGTCGGTACCAAATTTTGATATAGGTTGTGATCTTCAACGAATTTAGAACAATTTCACTTATTTGTTTCAAAATAATAAACATTTAAAATGTTGTAAACCCGATAATTTATCTGTAACTAGGCTCTGAAAGGTTTTAGTAACCTCAGTTATAAAGATACAAAATATATCATATATATGAAATTACTATTTAAAAAAATATTTGTTATAGGGTAATGTTAAGAAATGTATAGTCCTGGCTGTTTTCATCAGATGATATTGAACCTTTATTCAATATTATAAAATAATATATACCAGGTGTTCCAAAAGTCCTCCTCCCTATTATGTTTTTACTAGTGGAAATGGGCAGATTTGCTTTGGGGATTGTTAACATGAATAAAAATGGAGTTTTTTGGCGTATCGTAAATTTTAACCCCTCCCACCAAAATGGGGTATTTTGGGGATAAGTCGAAAATTTTGAATGAGACCTCATTTTAAAGGCCTGGATAGAAGAAGATTGGGGTAAACCGGAGGTCTGTATGTTGACTCTATCAAACATAATGGCCAATAAAAGTTATAACTTTTCCCCATTTAAACAACATTGAAATGTTAAAGATGGTACATCTGTCATTTTTTACAAAGATTTCATCCAGTAGGTCACTCAATCTAAGTTATAAAACATAGTAATTAGTATAAAATAAACGGTATCTGTTAACTGACACAAACTTTCTCCCAACTTACATTAGTCAAAATAATATTGTTTTAATCATTTTATTTACTACTTTTTAGAACAAAACAAAAAACAAAAATTCTACCTACGTCAATCGTATAAAAAAATTATTGTCCCAGGCGGGATTCGATCGCGCGACCTTTGAATTACTGGCCGTGCTCGCTACCGTGGTGCTACCCCGTGCGGCCGCCGCCCCGATGCTAGATTGACAACACAAACTTGTTTATTTTTAAACATTTCCCCATAATTATAAAACGCCGAAGTTTTGATAAAAGCGGGTGGTGTCATTTTATTTGGCATCTTAAGCACTATAAATACTGAAAATTTGATCAAAATCGTTAGAGCTGTTTTTGAGAAATTTGCATTTTTGTCGTTTTTTATGGGTTTTTAGAGGTAAATTACCTTTAAAAATAAAAAATTCCAAAAAATGAAAAACACGCCTGGAGATATTAGGGTTTAGTACCTACATACCAAATTTCATGAAAATCGGACCAATAGTGTCCTCTCTGGTCGTGTATACATACAGACAGACTGACAGACAGACACCACTCTAAAAACACTTTTTTGGGTTCAGGGAACACCAAAACAAAAAATTCCACTAAAAATATTTTTGGGTTCAGGGAGCACCAACACAGATAATTGCACTAAACAATTTTTTGGGATACTGGGAGCACCAAAACAGATAATTCAACTGAAAATTCAAATTCGAACATTTTTACGAAAACAATACTTTCTCCATATACTACGTATAGGGTGGAGAAAGTAAAAGTAAAGCTAAGCCCTCTGGAATTCCCAGGTACTGGACTTTCGGTTGATACAACCTTGCAAATGCTTTGTTACTGTGCATGTTTGTCAACTCCTAATAGTAAAAAGTCCAGTACCTGGGAATAGGGGTTCTCGTTTAAAATTTTCGACTTACCTCCAAAATACCCCATTTTTGGGGGAGGGGTTGAAATTTACGATACGCCAAAAACTAAATTTTTGTTCATGTTAACAATCCCCAAAGCAAATCTGTCTATTTCCATTAATAAAAATAATAATAAAGGGGAGGGACTTTTGGGACACCTGGTATTATGTAATGCCTTGCAGGTTGATTGATTTTTTTATTCTCTATGATATGTATATATTTAAACTTGCTTTTCTTGTCGTTAGGTTAGGGCACCTGCCGAACTCTCCATCTCGATATTGTTTTTGTTCTTTTTGATGGAAGTCTCAAACTGGCGTATGCCTAGGATACCCCTAAATTTGTTCACTGTTATACTGTTGATTTTATTGTTTTAAATTATGTATGTAGTATTTTGTATGTATATTGTATGTATAATTTACGTTATAAGTAAGTATAGTTTATGTTATCAGTAAGTTAAACAAGTATTGTTCTTTTGTTTTTTGATGCATTATATTTTGTTTGTTTTCATGTATAATCTAAGTGGAATTTGAAATTGTGTTTTTATTTATATGTATGGTTACAGTGTAACATGTGAATAAATATAATATTTTTGTTTTAAATATACAAACTAATGGTTTAAAACAAGCCAAACAGAAATGAAAGGTCGTATGTTTCCATAAAAGTTGAAGTTTTTTATGACTTATATCACCTGCGCAAGTTTGGCAAACAATTTGATTTATAAATAGTCACTAACTTTAGTTAATACAATCGCCTTAAACTTTCTATCTTTCTGTAAAGTTGGTTTACCATATAAACAAACACAATGAAACAAACTGAACTGAGTAAATAGCAGACAAGACGCGAGTCAACGACCACTGGATGCAGAAGTTGTTTCCAACGATTCTTTTTCTGTTTGTCGTTCTATTCAAATTAAAGTGGAAAACTTTGCAAATTTTAAACTTTTGCTTCACTGTCATAATTACCTATCCCTGGTTGATCTTTGTGTCGTGGTTCTACTTTACATCATCAAGCGGAGAATCTCATAGTGATTAGTTCATGACTGCGTACATAGGCCTGCTATTGTATTGTAAGAACTGTAGGTACCAAATACATGGACATTGTCATGGTACAGTTAATTTTAGGTTATAACTAGAGGCTAACATTTAAGCTTAAATATATATTAATTTAAAATCATTTAATATGTATTTGCTAAACATTTATTTGGAAATAATGATGTGACATATAACTCTACCCAATTTATTTTAATGAAATCTATATACTGGGTGTCCCACGAAGAGGTCCTTATTTTTGAATTGATATGACAGACGTATAGAGCGCGCTACAGACTTGAAATTCTACAATCGTGACTAACACATATGTAAAAGAAATACCCCTGAGTATCAGTTAATTCTGACTGATCCAAACAAAATGGCGGGAAAACAAAAACCAACAAAATCAGCAATCTTATTTTAAGTGTAAACCTACTTTTATTTAGAATAGGAACAGCTACAGCTGTTTAGACTATTTTAAATCTATCAGCTGACTGCGTGTATCCACAACAATGAACATATTTGGTAATAAACATTGGCATTTGTTATTAAGTTGATTTGTAAAGTGTCTTATGTACCATGCCGTTTTCAACTGAGCAAAAAGTGAAATGTTGTTCCTGGGCTATTGCCTTTGAAAATGATTATGAAGCAATAAGGTGTTTTAGGGAAAGGTACCCAGGTGTAGTTCCACCGTCAAGGAAATCTATTCGTAAGTGGAAGACTATCCTACTAGAAACGGGGTCAATACAAAAAAAATACCATAGATCCTCCAACATAGAAAATGAAGAAATCGTATGTGCTGCTTTCATGGAATCTCCAAATACGCCTAATTCAGTAAGAAAGGTGGAATCTGCTACAGGGATACCGAAGTCATCTGTCCAAAGGTATGCAAAAAAAAAATCAAACATTATAAAACTCATTTAGTTCACGGACTGCTTGAAGATGATCCTGAAAGACGATTGGAATTTTGTTCGAAAATAATTGAAAAGACTGACGTAGATAGCAAATGGCATGAAGGAATCGTGTTTTCAGATAAAGCGACATTTTACCTAACAGGGACTGTAAACAGGCATAATTGTCATTACTATAACACAAAAAATCCACATATCTTACAAGAAGAGAAATTTAAATCAACAGGTATAACAGTTTGGGCTGCTGTTACCAAGGATGGTGTTTTGTCGTATGACATATCCCGACAAACAATGACTGGAGAAATTTATGCATCAGTTTTAAGCAATCACATAGTTCCTCATCTTTCTCAGCCTAAGATGAAAGACGTTTTTTTCCAACAGGATGGAGCTCCTCCGCATTATGCTAATGTGGCCAAAGCAGTTTTGGACCAAAATCTTCCTAACCGTTGGATAGGTCGTGGCAGCAGCTTTATGGACTGGCCCCCAAGGTCTCCAGACTTGACTGTTTGTGACTTTTTTCTGTGGGGCTTTTTGAAGGAGAAGGTTTATTGTCATAACATTGCGACAGACGATGAACTAATGAGGTTGATCGAAGAGGAACTGTTGTTGATACCTCGAGAGTTGTTCAGCAAAGCGTATGACTGTTTTCTATTTCGTTGTCATCAGTGCATTTCGATCGATGGACATCAGTTTGAATAAGGTTTATGGATTAAATAGATTTAATTTATTTATGAGTTACTTATATCTTTAATTCCCTAACGTTGTTTAGTGCTTAGTAACATCGTTAAAATTCAATAATTATGTTGTAACACTTAAGCAAATAAAACTATTTTAACGAAAAGGTACTAATCTTTGATATCCCGCCATTTTGTCCTAATGTGTCAGAATTAACTAATACTCAGTTAATACACAGTGTATTTCTTTTACATATGTGTATGTTAGGACTGTTGAGTTTCAGGTTTGTAGAGTGTTCGGTGCATCTAATATATTAATTCAAAAATAGGAACCTCTTCGTGGGACACCCGGTATAAGAGCGAATAGAGAATAATAACAATTGTGAGCAAAATAACAATAATATTAAATACTGTTGCACCAGATATTGTAATGTGACTTTGAAAGGAGAAGTAAGTTTTATTGATATTTTTATATAGGAGGAAACAGTAAAAATAAATCGAAGTCAAATCCAAACACCAAGGGTTCCGCACCGTTGTCAGATGTCCTTAATGGTTAACACAAAAATTACGTTAATAACAGTGATGCAGCAAATGGCAAATACTCAATATAATGAAAACAGGGAAAAGATCGTGTAGAGTATCTTGCATCTGTGACTAAACTAACCATCCAACCAAGAACAAAAAGTAAAATGGTGATGACCCGGTGAGTATTTGCTGCTTTTAACCGTATTACTGTACACTGCATACATTAAAATCACATTTGTCATCCCTTTTTCACAAAATGTTGGTTTCATTATATATTTCCTGTAAATTTTTAGGAATATTTTTGTAAATCTATATATTACAAATAGTAACAATTAAGGAAAATAAACGGTACCAGGAACTGGCACATACTTTCTCACAAACATATTTAAATTATTAAACAGGTTCATTGTGACTTCATAATTGTAGGTGGGGTAGGAGAAGGGATATTAAATTAGGAGATTAAATAATAAATATTATTATTATTAGCTAGAGAGAAAATTATTCGATCGATTTCGAACAAATTTGCACAAAACACGTCTATTAGGCCTGTATATATGCACGAAAAAAGATTTTGAAAAATGTTGAAAAACAACCCTTTTTTTGGCCAAAAAACCCCAAAAATTTGTTATTATTATTAGCTAAACAAGAATTTTTAGAAAGATACGGTTTTCTGCATATGGTAGGGTACATTAAGGGCTACAATAAGCCAAAATATGATCAAAATCGTTAGAGCCGTTTTTTTATAAAAAAATAATAACTGTTTTTTGGGGGTTTTTTGGCCAAAATGGGGTTGTTTTAAAAATATTTCAAAACCCTTTTTCGTGCACCTATATAGGCCTAATTTACATGTTTGGTGTAATTTTTTTCGAAATCGATATAATAGTTTTCGCTCTAGCTTTGTATACATACAGACATACAGACATACATACAGTCAGACATTTTGTAAAAACCACTTTTTTGGACTCAGAGGGTCCCAAAACGGATATTTCCACAAAAATCTCAACATTGATTTTTTTTGCGATCACTATACTATAGTAATAAAGCAATCGTTGGACTGCCGACACAAGCGAAAACTGTAATGAATATAAATCGTTGGTTATATTGGTTCAGAAATTTTTATGTTGTACCATTTAAAATTGAAATAGAAAAATAAAAATTACATAAACATGATTTTCTATAGTCAAATAATAATAAAAGTAACACAACTTACAAAATGAGGAAGCACAATGTCCATTTCATCGGTAGCGTGAAGAAGTTAAACCCATACAGCTATTGATTTTAAGCTTATGGATTTACCACTGCCTATTTTATTTCCTCTATTTCTTCTTCTTTTACGATCAGCTGTTACATTAAACTTCTGGTTTATATTAGTAATAATGAAGAAAAATAAATCATCGACGAAATCAAAAACGCAAAGCCTCTCGCGTTTCGAAAGGTTGTTTATTTTACCTCATCCAAAAAGAGCTCGGATGAAGAAGTTTAAACTGCAAAGATTAAATTGTTTTGTAACCTGTAAAAACATGGCGTTCATTTGTTACACAACATTTCCCCTCCTAAAATGTACAGTGGAATATTGTTCGAGTTCTGGATATTGAAATATATTATGCGGGTTAGCATGCTATATAGACATAAAATTTCTTTGTGCAACCTTCATTAGTTTGATGCAAAATCGACTGCAACAGACAGGTTTTGTTTTTCCTTTTAAGGTGAGAAAACTATAAATAACAAACCTACGGTAATCTTCCATAATTATTAAAAAAGCTTTTATTTTATTCTCTAAATCTTTGCGACTGTTACATTTTTCAGACAATCTATGAAACCTATTGTTTTAACCATTAGTCCAATCCAAGTTATTTTATTGTGTTCATTAACAATTCATTTGGAAAAATAAATTTTATTATTGAATCATTTTATTATATTTTTTTTATAGAAATCATAAAATTATAATAATATGATTTATTTGTTAATAAACCAACTATAATTTGTAATTTGTTTAATATTTAAGTATATCAAGTCGTTTATTTTGGTTTTAATTTACTTCATAGGCAAACGCCATAAACTTAATAATATTATGAAATTAAAAGGAGATAGTTCAGGATTAAAACAAACTATGGTTTTATAAAGACAAACCATTTTAATTTGGGTATTGAATCCAAAAATTCTATAATTATTTATAATAATATAAATACTTTTTTGCATTTAAATTACATAATTACCTTAACTTAAGACTGTAAAACAATCTTGAACAACTGTCAGTTAAATAATTACGCATTATCACTTTCGTAAAAGTAAAAAAATTATAAAAATAATAATATGAATATTTGAACAAAACATTTGGCTGTGCCCCTATTTAAGCCGGTTCTACAAGATGCTAGGAACACCTTCCAACGTTGGACATTTGATCAAGTATGGCACGAAGGTCTGATTTGCAAATTAGCCCGCAGCCCAGTTCCTCCATGCTATGTACATCTCATAAGGCCATACCTCGACAGTAGATGGTTCCAGGTTGCTGTCAAAGATACACTTTCCACTCCTAGACCCATCGAGGCAGGAGTTCCCCAAGGCTCGGTTCTTGGTCCGTTACTGTACCTTCTGTACACTAACTATATTCCAGTCATCCCCAAAGTATCACTGCGACTCTTTGCTGTTGACGCTATGTTCTACTACAGATCTCTAAACCTGGAATATGGTTCGTCGGTCATTCAACAACAGTTGGATGCCCTACAGCCATGGCTCAGGACGTGGAGAGTTGCAGTGAACACAGACAAAACGCAAGCCATCCAATTTTCTCCATTACGAAGATTTCCCAAAGTTCAATTATCTCTCAACAAATCACCCATAGCATGGACCCGTCAAGTCAGATACCTTGGAATCACGCTTGACTCTAAATTAAATCTGTCCCTTCACGTCAAGCAAACTCTGTCAAGGACTAAATCTGTCCGTGGCAGACTCCTTCAGTCATAAACGCCAAGAGCCCTCTACCACTTCGTATCAGATTGTCCATTTACAAAACAAGACCAGTACTCAAGTACGCATCTCCAGCTTGGTACTCTCTACTATCTGTTTCTTGGAAAAAAAGTTGGATTCCTTCCAGAACAAAACTCTCCGTTGGATCACATACTCCCCATGGTACGTATCTAACGTAACCATCTCTCAAGGGCACAAAATCCCCACACTCGAGCACTTCATTCTAAAACTAACTGATAGACTCAGACACAGAGCCCAAGGATCTCGCTACACACACATCTAACAAATCATCACTGATCCTGCACCTCCGCAGGACAAAAGGAAACGTTCCTTATATCTGATTTACGAACCACCATAAGTATCCAAAAATCCAAGCTCTATTCGTAAACACCATACACTTTCGTAGTTAATCCCAGCGTATTCCACAGATTCACCATCTCGTTCCCACACAAAATGTATTCCAAATTAGTCAATATAATGTTCAATAAAGTCACTTTTCAGTTTCAGGTATGCAGTCATTGTTTTTAAACAGATGCTTTCTTTTCACCTAGACTATGGTCTTGCTAATTTGCCAGCCACATCGTGTGGCCGTTGTTCAAACCTACGAGCGACCAATGGCAAGCGTCAAACGTTCGCATTTGACCATATTTCGGTCGATGTCGGTATTCTTGCACCGAGTCAAAGGATGCCTCCAACGTTTGAAGGAAAATGTTCGTTGGTTCGACTCAACGGCTACACGACTCGTTCTTATGAAGCACTATTTACTCTCCATTCCCATACCCGTCTTGTTTAAGTTTGTCTTTGTGTTAGTTTTTAATTAGTAATACTATTCATTTGCATTTTGGCAGGTACGTAGGCTACAATTTATATTTCATACTAACTGACCCGTACGGCGTTGCCCGTGGTGGTTGATATTTTCAGTCTTTTTAACGTAATTGCATTCTTTTTAAGTGTTCAGTCAGTGAGTGGTATTTGGCTTTTATATATATAGATCTTAAATAATAAAAGCACTATTGTCATAATAATAAAAGATCTGAAATTATGATTTTAGTAACTTTGATCCCCCCCCAAACCCCTCCTAAAATTTCGAAATTTTTCATACCCTTTCTTAGTGAGCACCTATGGCCCTAGAGGAAGCTACAGATTAATTAGGTATTAATTAATTTTTTTTAATATAATTTAAAAAATTACTATTTAAAAACAAATGTTATCTAGGCCTACCTAAATATGATGTGGGGATTTTAAACTCGATAAATGTGTACAATTAAAATATATCTATATATTATATAAAAGTGAAATACCACTCACTCATCACGATTTCTCAAAAACTACCGAACGGATTGAAATCAAATTCGGTATGTAGCTTCCTCTAGGGCCATAAGTGTTCACTAAAAAAGGGTTTTAAAAATTGCAAATTTTAGGGGGGTTTGCGGGTAAAAATTACTAAATCACGATTTTTCCAAAATTACCGAATAGATTGGAATGAAATTTGGTATGAAGGTTCTTCTAGGGCCATAGGCACTCACTAAGAAAGGGTTTCAAAAAAAATCGAAATTTTAAGGGGGTTTGGGGGGATCAAAGTTATTAAATCACGATTTCTTCAAAACTACCGAACGGATTGGAATGAAATTTGGTATGTCGCTTCCTCTAGGGCCATAGGTGTTCACTAAGAAAGGGTATGAAAAATTTCGAAATTTTAGGAGGGCTTTGGGGAGATCAAAGTTACTAAAATCATAATTTCAGATCTTTTATTATTATGACAATAGTGCTTTTATTATTTAAAATCTACATATATAAATGCCAAATACCACTCACTGACTGAACACTTAAAAAAAATACAATTACGTTGAAAAGACTGAAAATACCAACCAGCACGGACAACGCCGTACGGGTCAGCTAGTATTATTATAGATTATCATCCTCGTCCATTTTTGTAACTAGTCTAATGTTTGTACCAAACTGTTTTCTAAATTTTTGGATCAAATATTAGATTCACCGTGTAGCAGGAACATTCGCTGTACCATCTGTCGAACTTTTGTCTCAATCGTATAGAACCGGCTTAAGTTTAAGAGTATTTCGAAATAGTTTCAAAATCTAAATTACATTCAAATAATTACTAATAACATTATACAATACAAATACAATATGCAGTTTACGTATTTTTTAAACTGTTTAAAAATTAAATAAAGTTTTTACTTCAATAATTTGTGTTTAGTTTATAATTAAGTTAAAAAATAAAAGTATTTAATCTACCAAAAAGTTTAGAGAAAAGAATATATCTGCGAAACGCGGTAGAAAATGATTTATTTTACCAGTAAATCCCCGTGAAAAATCACAGGCGGAATTACATACACATCAGAACTACATCATTTACACAAAAAACAACACACTTTAAGGCCTACCTAACTATGCAGATGGGGATTTTTAACTCGGTAAATGTGTACAATTATGAGGACTTCAAAACTGTAGGAATATTTGTTCAGATTTTTTGTTTATGTATATTATTATCTATACTTATAAAAGCCAAATACCATTGACTTATTGGCTCATCACAGTTTCTCGAAAACCACGAGGCCTACAAACATGAAATTTGGCACTAATACTCTTTATAGGCTCTAGACGCGCACTAAGAAAGGGTTTCCGAAAGTTCGAAATTTTAGGGGGGGGTGTTTTGGGGGTCAAAGTTACTAAATCACGATTTATCAAAACCTACCGAATGGATTGAAATGAAATTTGGTATTTAGCTCCCTCTAGGACCATAGATGCTTTCTAAGAAAGGGTTTAAAAAAATTCTAAATTTTAGGGGAGGTTTGGGGGGTCAAACTTACTACAAAAAAACATCGAACGGATTGGAATGATATTTGGTATGTTGCTTCCTCTAGGGCCCTAGGTGCTCGCTAAGAAAGAGTATATAAAAAAAATCGAAATTTTAGAGGAGGTTTGGGGGGGGGGGGTCAAAGTTACTAAAAATCCCCATAAGAAATACATAGTGTAATATATTTATTGATATAATATATTTTTTGTTAATATACATTTAACTTTGATTTGTATATCCGTGCAAAGCCGGGTCGGACCAGCTAGTATATTATATATTTAAAGAAAGATAAAAATATTATCTTTTAATTGCCTTTTATTTCATATTGATAGATCAAATGATTTAGAAGTTATTAATATTAGGCTATATTATTGATTGAAGTTATTAACATAACCCCAAAGTATAATATATGCTAGGTTTTGTTTGCGTATTACAGATGATGGGTAAAATCAGCTGTTATATTATTTATTCTTTAATGTTACTCCACGTACGCTCGTACGTACACTCGCTTTTGTAGGAGTTGATTATTAATGTAAAAGTTATATTTGAATTATTGTTGTTATTAATGTAATTTTTATTATCAACATGATGCAGTAAATTCTGAGTATTTTTGATTGGTAACATTGATTAAACCGTAAATAAAACTATATAGTTAAATAAATATCTTTATAAACCTAACTGTCATATGATTTCAAGGTTAGACGTATTGTGATCAACTGTGAATTAATTGTAACAATAAACTTGTTAGGTTTCTATTTTCCAGCAAATTGTCCTAAGAAATTTTCAATCTTCTAACAGTCAATCCACAACTCTTTAAATTTAGCCAGGCGCGTTTTGTGTATTTATTTTTTTTAAAATTTGATTCCACTTTGTAAACTTGTTGATGCAGCTTACAAACAAACTTGATTTATACGTTTTTATTAACAACACTATTAAAGCGAGTCAATTAAGTGTTTAACAATAATTGTTACATTGTTTCGATGGCATAGAGTCACAACAAAAATCCTATGCCGATAATTTAGTAACAGTATTCACACACCAATCGACAAACCAACTAATTATACTAAAAGTATATAGGTGTAATAACACCTTTGGATATGGAATAGCTTCCTAGAACTAGTAGGGATTGAATGTATTAATAATGAATTATTAATGTGATAGGAAATAGTAGTTAATTAAATATACCATTCTTTTATTTAGTTTGATATTATTTAATGTATTCATTAGAGATGTATTGCTATACCCGTTAGCTGGATACAAAATATGGATCTAGTACGGATAAAAATGCTTTTAGTGTGATTTTAAATAAAATATGAAGTACTAGAAATATCAAATGTTAAACAAATCTACTCGCATTTTGGAAAATGTGTGGATTTGCATTTTTTTCAGTCTGATATCATGCAATCAATTAAGTTTGCAATGGTAACAAAGTCGAGATGCTTTAAGAGACTCACGAGGTGTAAGCAAGATTGTACCTCAAAATTCGTAGGCACGAAGACATATTTTCAGGAATATTGCACGTGCGAATGATCTACCATGGATACCACAAGCACAGAAGATCTTGAAAAGTTTAATTAATTGCAAGAGCGAAGATCTGTGGCAACAATGTATGAGTTTTATGAGACAAATACCACAAAATACCAGTTTGTTACCACACATAAAGAGTGAAAAATCAAAGGACACAGTAAACACAAATAAATAATAGTTAAAAATGTTAATTATTTATGCCCCGAAATTTAAAACAAAACATGTATCGGAACAAAAATTAGAAAAAGCGGGCTTAGTCGTTTTTTTACCCCGACAAGTATCACTTACCATCATTACCTTTATGGAAACCTATCCAACATGTTGGAGTTGCGGCAGAACCTGAAATCAGCTGCGTTTTGTTTACCTCTCTCAATCCAAACCCAATAGTCAAAGACCTTCTCAAAATTGGGTAACCTACGATAACCTACCCTGTCCGGCTTGATATCTTTGCCACGTTGACTGCACGAGGCTTACGGATGTTTATCGATTTTCGACGAATGTCGATACACGTGATTCCACGATTGATCGAGATCGACGCCAGGACGTTGGAGCACAATAAGGTACAGCGTCGGCCGTTGAACTTCCATCCCGGACATGATTCTGAAGCAACGGTTCTCTCCCGTGGTTGGTTCGAATTAAAGTGCGATTTATAGAGGTTTACTTCAAATATTGAAACTTGAATGTTTTTGTAGCAGTCCGTTGTTATTTTGTACTGTTGAAAGACTCTCCTACAAAGTAAATAACAAATGTCAGGGTTAAATACATTAGCAACGACGCCATTTTGTAATTTTATGGAGTAAATTATAACTCGTATAAAACCCTAGTGAACGGTTTATGTATGTATTTTTAAAAATTATTATATTTTCATTATGATAAGTAAATACTTAAGCAAAAAATAAATATTTATTTAGGATTTTGTAGCAGTTTATAGAGAACTAAAAACCCAGCTTTATGAAACACAGTTGAACTAGAATGTGTTAACGGAGTTTTACATTAAACTGCAAATAATTTTCAGCATTTTCTAAAACTTCAATAAATCTAAAATAAACGGTATCAGTTAACTGACACAAACTTTCTCCCATCTTACTGTAGTCAAAATAATATTGTTTTTAATCATTTTATTTATTACTTTTTAGAACAAAACAAAAAATAATATTCTACCTACGTCAATCGTATAAAAAAATTATTGTCCCAGGCGGGATTCGATCGCGCGACCTTTGAATTACTGGCCGTGCTCGCTACCGTGGTGCTACCCCGTGCGGCCGCCGCCCCGATGCTAGATTGACAACACAAACTTGTTTATTTTTAAACATTTCCCCATAATTATAAAACGCCGAAGTTTTGATAAAAGCGGGTGGTGTCATTTTGTTTGGCATCTTAAGCACTATAAATACTGAAAATTTGATCAAAATCGTTAGAGCCGTTTTTGAGAAATTTGCATTTTTGTCGTTTTTTATGGGTTTTTAGGGGTAAATTACCCTTAAAAGTTAAAAATTCCAAAAAATGAAAAAAACGCCTGGAGATATTAGGGTTTAGTACCTACATACCAAATTTCATGAAAATCGGACCAATAGTGTCCTCTCTGGTCGTGTACACATACAGACAGTCTGACAGACAGACACCACTCTAAAAACACTTTTTTGGGTTCAGGGAGCACCAAAACAAAAAATTCCACTAAAAATATTTTTGGGTTCAGGGAGCACCAACACAGATAATTGCACTAAACAATTTTTTGGGGTTCTGGGAGCACCAAAACAGATAATTCAACTGAAAATTCAAATTTGAACATTTTTACGAAAACAATACTTTCTCCATATACTACGTATAGGGTGGAGAAAGTAAAAATAAGAGTAAGCATGTTCTAGGATGCAAAATTATAAAAATAATTTGTTAACATTAATTTGCAACAAAAAAAACTAGTCCTTATAAATTAAGATATGATATTATGGTAAGAACGTGTTTACTATTCTTCCTTAATCATTATAACATGGCCGTGGTAATATTGATTAAGGGAACTTTCTAAAGGATATTACAGAGTTATGTACAGATTTTTAGATACATCTGCTGGAAAATTACAGGTGGACATTTTAGTGACTATTGCCATTAAAATCGAAATTGTTGAAATAGGTTCTGCCTACATTTTCTTTTGTTATAAAAAAGGTAATTTTTTTCAAGTTCTCTCTTGTTTTGCCTTTTAATTTACTAGAATCGTGCAAGCACGTTGCTCGGTGCAAAAAGACAATAAAACGAAGAAACTACAAGACTGCGACACACGGGCGGATATAAGAAACTGTGATGAATACACTTCGGAATTCTAAAAACAGGAATTACCACAACTGATCTCAAATATCAGCTGAGAGTTAAAATTACATTTTCCTTTCGTTTGAATTTTTGCAATCGTTTTAAGATTCGTGACTTTCATAAGACACTAAATTACAACAGAGATATCACATAAATCGCTCTACGTTACTTCAAATAGGCAGTACGTGCAGAAAAAAATAGAAAGTGTCTTAAGCCGATAGAAAATTATTTAAAACGTCTTGGAAGTGCCTAAAACTCGTACAAATTTATTTACAATGCCTAGGAAACAACTAAATTCCTTGGAATTAACATAAGAGACCTAGAAAGTTTATTAAAGTTCATAGAAAATATTACTTAAAATGCCTATGAAGCTACTAATAACTGCCTTAAACGTCTCGAAATTGACTAAAAATGAAAAATAGCACTTTAAATCACACAGGAAGAAGTTCCTCAAAACGTCTAGAAAGTATTTTAAACTTATAGAAACGATTTAAAATGAATACGAGCACTTCAAACTTCCACGTGCCCTAACTAATAGAAAAGTACTTCAAAACCTTGTCAGTAATTTAAGTCGCAATAAAATTAACTTAAAACTCATAAATATAACGTATTTATAATGATTTTAACTTCTTAACTTTATGTCAGATAAACTAACGAAGGCGGGGGGAGGGGGGCAGCGTACAGCGTAGTTAAAACGCAAGTAAACTACAGAAACTAGTTTCGGACCTACGCAGTTTGTATTTGGAAGTTTCAATTGAAGCAGACTGGACTAATTTTAGCTTTCTGGTCACTCTGCTTCTTTAAAGAAAGTAACTTAAAACATTTACTATGTTTCTTAGAATTCCCAGGAAATGGCAAACTTCTACGAAGTGCTTTACATCTTAGATTTTTGTTTAAATGCGTATAGACTTACTTTAAACAAATAAATTACTTAAAACTCTAGTATGTTGGTGAAAAATGTAATTTAATGACGAGAACTCATTTTTGAAATTATTACCAATCTGCAATGAGTTCAAGATAAATTTCGTATTAGGTTCAACACAGATTAGACGATTTTTTTGTTTACTGTAATTGAAATTTGGCGTGTATGTAGGTACTATATAAAACGCTGAAAATATTATTTATTGCAAGCTATAACGTGCCAAGGATGCCTTTCCTAGTAATATATTATTTTCAGGGAAAATTTTATTTATAAGCCTACGATCGAATGATCAAACAAAAATAATAACTATTTAATTTGTATTGAGCACTATATTAACGGCCCCTGATGCGTCGTATTTCTTCACGAATAAACTATCGGCACGTGCTTGCCGCCCAGCGTGTGATAACAGGCGTCCATTACCCAATTAGAACCTTTCCTCGAGAGGTGAAGAAGAGAAAGACGTCTTTACTTTCGTTGATTGCGCGCAAAGTTGGTCGCGACCTTAGCTTTGTTGAAGTCAATCACCTCATTTTACCGCTAAGCCTACTCGCATTTCATTCACCCATTCTCCTGCGCTAACGGCTTTTCCTTTCCACGGCGTTTCGTACTGTTTATATAATTCTACAGGCTATAATTTCGCCAGGAGATAGTGTTCAAACTATACACCAGAAAATTAATACTAGGAAAAAATATTTAAAAAACAGTACAGAAACTATTCTTGTTGCGTTTTTATGTTGAGGCCTGGGTGTGAGGCTAGTCTCCGGAAACAAAACTTTAAATATATACATATATATATTATTAATAGCTGACCCGTACGGCGTTGCCCGTGGTGGTTGGTATTTTCAGTCTTTTTAACGTAATTGTATTCTTTTTAAGTGTTCAGTCATTGAGTGGTATTTGACTTTTATATAAATAGATCTTAAATAATAAAAGCACTATTGTCGTAATAATAAAAGATCTGAAATTATGATTTTAGTAACTTTAATCCCCCCAAATCCCTCCGATAATTTCGAAATTTTTCATACCCTTTCTTAGTGAGCACCTATGGCCCTAGAGGAAGCTACATACCAAATTTCATTCCAATCTGTTCGGTAATTTTGGAGAAATCGTGATTTAGTAATTTTTACCCCCCAAACCCCCTAAAATTTCTAATTTTTTAAATCCCTTTTTTAGTGAACACTTATGGCCCTAGAGGAAGCTACATACCAAATTTCATTTCAATCCGTTCGGTAGTTTTTGAGAAATCGTGATGAGTGAGTGGTATTTCGCTTTTATACATATATAGATTAGTGAATAATTGTGAGCTCTATTTAAGAAATAAGAAAGAGATAGTTGACTAAGTTTGTATTCCAACATTTTTACACTAACTGCTTTAATAATTCAATTGAATTTCAGGTTAAAATTGTATAAATATGAATAAATATTTAGATTATTTCAATGCGTAGTACAAATGTTTTAACCAGAAATAATCAAACCAGTAAATTTGAGAACTAACTTTGCCTGAAATATGGATAGCTTGATTTTTCTAAAAGATGTAAGAAATGAAGGACTGTTTTAATGATGCATGTTTATTTTTTTACCGCCCACCCCATGTTAAACGTCCCTATCCCGAGCGGCGTGTAAAGTTCTTGTTTACAAGCTGCATGATATGTAATAGAAGCTAAATGATATGTAATAATGCATGTAATTTCATTACAACCCGCTACTAGTTCGAGAAGTGGTCGCAAGAGCGCTAGTAGTCAGCGTCAGCTGTTTAATTTGAAACAATCAATTTTGCCATAACTGAGTTGTTGTTTTCGTACAAACGTAACCTCAGTTTATTGTTTTAATATAACGGCCTATTACAGTTGATGAAAATGAGTGAATCTGAAGAAAGTCTACCTTCAGACATAGAAGAAAGTGCTAATAAAGCTGTAGGTAATGTAATACCACTTAAGTCAAAACTAAGATACGAATAAACGTACATTAAGTATCAAAATTGGTGCCAAACGAAGGGAGTAAAAAGTCTAACAAACGAAAAGGTCCTCTTAGCCTACTTTAGCCATTTGTCTGAAACATACAGTGCAGCCAGTATTTGGACCTTTTATTCAGTGATACGATTAATGCTCTCTGTAAAAAACAATGTTGACATTAGTAGATTTTCTACGTTAATTGCATTTCTAAAGAGGAAATCAGAAAACTACCAACCCAAAAAGTCAAAAGTGTTTTCTAAGAGTGATATTTCGAAGTTTTTGATTGGCGCACAAGATGATGAATACTTGTTTATGAAAACTGCTTTGATTATTGGTCTATCAGGCGCTTGTAGGAAACAAGAAATGGCAGATTTATCAGTAGAGAATGTAAAAGACAACAATGACTATTTTAGTTTTTATTTGCCAAACACAAAAACTAAAACCCCTAGTGAATTTGTTGTGTCTGAGAGTAATATACCTTGGGTAAATCTTGTTGAAATTGTAAGAAAATACTCCAACCTTCGACCAAAACACACAAAACATGGTCGCTTTTTTGTGCAGTATAAGGGAAAAAAGTGTACGACTCAACCAGTAGGTAAAAACACATTCGCCTCGTTGCCAAAAAATATTGCTTTGTACCTAAAACTTGACAGCCCACAACTGGACACTGCCTGCGCAGATCGTCAGCATCTTTATTAGCAGATTCGGGAGCTGACATATTAACTCTAAAACGCCACGGAGGATGGAAGTCAACAACAGTAGCAGAAGGGTACGTTGCAAATTCCATGGAAAACAAAAAAACTATAGCTGCAAAGATTTTAGGAGAAAGACAACAAAACCAAACAGCGGGAAGCAGTTCAGTAGCAAAGAAGTATGTTGCAGGTTCCATGGAAAATAAAACATCTGTAGCTGAACAGATTTTAAAAGAACGACAACAAAACCAAACCGTGAAAGAGCCTACAAGTTTGAAAAACACAACAACAAACATCGAGGTTGTAACAGAAATGGCACCAAACTCTTCAGGAGTATACTTTGCAAACTGTTCTAACTGTGTTTTCAACATATATAGCAAGTAAATTCGTGTAATTTGTTGTAATATTTGCCATTTCATAAAATAATAAATGTGTATTTAGTTGTAATGTCTCATTGTTATTTATATGCCTCGTTGTAAGAGGGGGGTGCTGACTTAGGGGGGGGGGGGGGTAAAGTTGTGTACGTACCTAAAGCTGTAAGCGCCATGACAGCCTTGGGCTTTAACGCACTCGTGCCCTCAAACTTCGCCCTCGGCTTGTAATTAGCGCTCTTACAGCTTAAGGTACGTAAATAACTATAATTTGGTGATGGGCTTCTTGATACAATGACAAAACCGATGGTTTCAAACACTCTTCATAAGTATTTAACAACTTAAAATATTATATTTTAGCGTTATGTATATTTTACGATTTAATTGATAATACATAACAAAATTTAAAAGAAGGAGCTAAATCATTGAGGCACAAATTCGGCACTTCCGTACCTAAACATAACCAAATAAAAAAAATTTGGAAACGGTTGACCCTAAAGGCCATCCCTGTAACTTCCCGCTAACTACACTATTTTTGGAAATTTTGAACTGCCATAACTTTTAAATGAATCAACCGATTTTTATGCAATTTGCGGCAATCGATGCAGTTTTTATAAGTCCATTGAAAGAATCAACAACACAAATTTTTTAGATGAAAAGTTTCAGAGAAATTGAGGAAAAACACTTTTTTTTATTTTCTTTCGTTCACGATATCTCACGAATTAATCAACCGATTTTTATACGATTTGCGGCAATTGATGCAGTTTTCAAGTCCCTTGAAAGAATCGACAACAAAAATTTTTCTGATGAAAAATTTCAGAGAAATTAAGAAAAAACACTTTTTTTATTTTCTTTCGTTCACGATATCTCACGAACGAATTAACCGATTTTGACCGGACTGGTAGAGATCGACGTCGCTTTCCAAGGTTAAAAGCTGATTAGATTTTGGAATTGATTGGTAAAGCCGTTTAAAAGTTATTCCAAAAAAACCTGATTTGAAAAGAATTTATTTCTTAGTTTTTTCGAAATTTCTCAGAACCTACCGGCCCGTATTAGTTGAAATTTTCAGGAAATCTAAGTTTGATGGAACTCTTAGAACGCCGTTTGGTAGGATCCAATCGGTTAAGCCGTTCAAAAGTTATAAGTGGGTCACATACTTACATACACACACACATACACACAGACAGGGTGACACCCTCTCGGGAGTGGTCAGGGAAGATTCCTAGGACCTTAAAACGTCGAGATCTGATGAATACTCGATTTTCGAAAAACGGGGTGTAACCAATAACTTCCCGATTTTAGAAAATTTTCAATTTTATTAACGGGAAGTTAAAAAAACTTATATTTACCTGCGGAATATTTAGTTTGATGACAAAAAATATCAATATGTTGTTAAGAAAATTTGAAACAATGGAGGCAGAAAATGTAATATTAATTTTATATAAGTTTCTTTAATATTTTGCCTGAATTACATCACCAACTACCAAATAAATGCAATTATTTTTAATATTTAATTTATTTTCTTTTATAAATTATTATTAATTCTTGTATCTTTGTTTCTATTTTTACTATAAACTAAATCTTTATTTTAGAAGGATTGTTGGGTCGA
>JAGFPH010000989.1:330986-341086 GCA_018207615.1 Philaenus spumarius
ATTGGAATGAAATTTGGTATGTAGCTTCCTCTAGGGCCCTAGGTACTTGCTAAGAAAGGGTTTTAAAAAATTCGAAATTTTAGGAAGGTTTGGGGGGTCAAAGTTACTAAAAATCCCCATAAGAAATACATAGTGTAATATATTTATTGATATAATATTTTTTTTGTTAATATACATTTAAGTTTGATTTGTCTATCCATGCAGAGCCGGGTCGGGCCAGCTAGTCTTAAATAAACCTTTAAAATGAGGTATCACATGACCATACACTTCCCATTTAAAAATTTTGAGTTGCCCCCAAAATCCCCCATTTTTATTGGACACTCAAAATTTCCGATTGCTTCAAAAGGTACTTTGGGTTAAGTTAGTATCGTTCCCCAAATGATATTTGTTTGTCTTAACAAACACAAAAGTTAAATGGGGGGGGGGGGGGGGCACTTTATAACCACTATGTGTGGTCGCAATCTAATGGCCGCATTTTGAGTCCGATTTGGTACACCCGTTGATATTCTAAGTCGCTCAGAGGAGTTCATCAGCCAAAAATCCAACAATCGAAGTACGTGTTGACCGGAAGAAACAATTTTTTGAGACTTTTGTACTTGAATGAAACGTTTTTTGGGGTTTTATCTAAAAACAATTTAAATAGGCGATTATTCTGCACGTTGTGTATTTTTAAACGACCTTATATAGCCCATTTGGTTCCACCCAATATCGATCAAAATGTAATATACCTTATAAATATCCGGTTCAAATCCACGGAACCCTCCCTCCTAGGGACTTTTCATATTATTGTTTAGGAAGGTCTAATGTAACATTTCCATGTATAATTAGAACTATATGATTTGATGTTTTTTCTTTTTTAAAGTCACTGGGCATTGCTTCAGGTTTAGGCGAAGAGTGTAGGAGAAGAGGTCTAGCCATTTGTATGAGGTTTATTTTTATATAGTTTGGCAATAGTGAATTTGGTAGTGTCTTGCTGTAAGTCATGCTTTTACTTTAAGATGAACCTACCTTTACAGATACGTTCTTGGTCAGTTTGTTCCCCCATCATCTCCTGCTACATATTCGAAACTGAACCGTGCAAAAATGGTTTACAGCCGGGTATTACTAACTCTATGAAAAATATATCAATTAACAGTGTGCCAACTGGTTCACCTGCTCTAGCCAAATACTCAGAGCTCATGCAGTCTACAGCAACATGCTAAGTTAGCAGAAATGGTTAATGATCAGAATAAGGTTTTACAATACAGGATTGAAGAGGAGTTTTATTAATAAATATTGCTAGGTAGGTTATGCTAAGTGTAAATATAAGTTATTAAATTGTCTAATTGTGACGTCACGTTTATAATTGTGGTACAGTTGTTTTGTGTAATAACCTCAAACTCTCGTTTTGGAATAGTTTTGCATTAAAAGGGGCAGACGATCAAACCTGCCTTTAATCGAATCGTTCTGTATTCAGAAGAAGTTAACTTATTTTGCTACACAATTGTCACCCTAATGTTTTAACACATCTATGCTGTATGTATAACAACTTACGTTTGATTCCTCATAGTAGATTACAAAACCCAGATCCTCTCAAAGGTTAATTGAAGGGCAAACAGTAACCCAATGATATTTAGTTTCTTTGGTGTCAGCTTAGCTCCGAACAATAAGCTATAATTGGACCAACAAGTTCATTCCCAACGTGTCAGTCTATGTGTCCGTCTGTCTGTTAAAACTCATTAATCTTTTGGTCAGTACCATGCTCTGTACCGTTACCACCTCATTTACATTCTAAATGCTTTAAAGCCTTTTAACACTTGGACCAACGTAACGGTAAATCACATTTATAGTTGTTATGGCAAAGAACATCACTCGGATTTTGGATCATGTCTAAACTAAATTAATCCGTACCTTCGTTTTATTTTGATTCTCTCGTTAGAATTTACTTTTTTCTATTTTGAAGAGTGTATGTATATGAGTAACGTCTCGGGCTGTTTCAACACTTTTTCACTAACGAATAAAAAACTTCCAAGTGTGTGTTGACACTAACAAAAAATAAGATTCCGTACGTGTTTTAAATTTACCGAATTTAACCTATAATAACATTGCAACAGACGATTTAACAATTTCGTGTACTGTTTACACTTTTCATAAAGGAATCTTTCTTGAAAATGATGATGCGCGCGCATTTTATAAAATACAAGTCATATACTCAATATATTGAACTAACCAGCTACCCAGATGCAATGACCATGAAGGGAATAAATAATATGCTATAGTGGATGGAGCCAATTGAAAGGCGACGGCTTCCTACAAACAGTATTCCCTATTCAAAACAGATTTTCGTAAATTTTTCACACAATTTTGGACTTGCTTAGTTTTTTGTAAAAAATATTAGTACCTCAAACAGAAATTCAGCTGAAGTACTATCTGAAATACAGGGGAAGATTTGGGTTTTAACAACCATTTCGAATACTACATATAACAAAAATCATTTAAAAAACAACTCTTATAAAAAAAAGTAGTTCAAAATCCCTGAAAACTTCCTTTTAAAACGACAACTCCCACAATAATACCATGCACTATTAATTTTTAGGAGTACAAAACTTTAAAATGCATGGTATAATATTGTCGGTTTAAGATTATTTGGAAATATGTGGGCTAGCATGTTTTATTGGCGAATTTCCATAGGAAATAATAAAATGAGCTATTTCAGTGACACTAATGGTGAGACCTAAGGTCGGGGTGCTCATGGTCCCTAAAACATGTTTGGTGTCATTAAAACTTATATACCAGGTGTTCGGAAAGTCTGGAAACGGTTTAATATAAGGAAAATTTAAAGGTAGATGTGATTGAGGAACTTACTCTATGTAAAAATACTATTTTATTAAGATTTCAAAAAAATTATCCGCCATCTTGGATCCGCCATTTTGAATGTAACTTTGTTTTTTTTTTTAATGGGAAGGTGGTCATGTGACACATCATTTCGATGTAGATTTTCTAGAGAAAACCAACGGTGAAATTTGCTCATCCTTTTCTTTAACCGATTAAAAATGGCGGTAAAAAACAACGAAATCGTCCTTTTTGATTTTGCCCCATTTTGCTGTACTATTATTTTTTTAATATTTATTATTATTCTTTTTGGATTTAGAATTAAATAAGCTTTCAAACGATATGCCATTCAACGATATCCGGGAGTATTTCAAATTTTTGAGTTACCGCCGTTTTGATTTTTCAAAATTGATTTCGAGTGGATCGACCAAATATCGTTGAGTGGCATAGCGTGTTTGAAAGCTTATTTAATTCTAAATCCAAAAAGAATAATAATAAATATTTAAAAATAATAGTACAGCAAAATGAGGCAAAATCAGAAAACACGATTTCATTGTTTTTTTGGCCGCCATTTTTATTTGGTTAATAATATGGATGTGCAAATTTCACCGTTGGTTTTCTCTTGAAAATCTACATTGAAATGATGTATTACATGACCATCTTCCTATTTAAAAAAAAAAAAACAAAGTTACACTTAAAACGGCGGATCCAAGATGGCGGATAATTTTTTTGAAATCTTAAGAAAATAGTATTTTTACATAGAGTAGGTTCCTCAATCACCTCTACCTTTAAATTTTCCTTATATACGTAGTATTAAACCGTTTCCAGACTTTCCGAACATCTGGTGTATGGGGGTGTGTGTGTGGGGGGTTGGGGGTGTTTTATATCCGATTTGGTACACACGTTTGTTTTCCAAGTCGCTCGGAAGAGTTCGTTAGTGAAACCATTCCAACAACCAGAAGCACGTTTTTAGACGGGAATTAGATTTTCTTTCGAACTAGGATGAATTTTTTTGCATATGCAGTTTTATCTAAAGAAATAAATATAGTGTATTATTCTGCACGTTTATTTTTTTTTACACGACCATATAGCCGATCTGGTTCCCCCAAATAAATCGAAACCTAAAATACCATAAAAGTCCCCGGTTAAAATAAACGTGGGGGATTTTACTTAGGGGGCTGCCTTCTTATCCGAGGCCAATGGCAAACTCGCGAAACGCGGCCCACCAATCAAGATCGAGGTGTAAACTCGAAAAGCGAGTTTTTCAGTTGAAAGCGGGATGGAGCAACGCGTGAGAAGGGCTGGAGGCTGAGGTTCTATTAACATATTTCAGCGCCTTCGTGAGTTCCGGACTGTGTCAGAAGACAAACGAGGGTTCCTATTTTCCTTTTAAAGGGGCGCTACCCTTTCCGCCATATTGAATCTGATTCCCATAAGAGCAATGTTACAGAGTAAGTCATTTTTTCTGTTAATTCGTGGAATAAATTTAAAAATTTGGTTTCATTTTGAAGTACTGTCATAAATGCGGATGTTGATTGCTAAACCGTTAATACATTTTCAAAAACCGTTTTATTGTTTTCATAAACATATGATATAAATAGTAAAGAATAGTAATCTTTATTAATTTTTTACTCAGTTGCAAAAAGAGATATTACAAAAAAAATTAGCAATCAACACCCACAATCTATTGTACTTTAAGAAAAAAAAAAACATGCAGTCCCCCGGAACTGCCGGTAGAAGTGAAAACTCCTTTAGCTTTGATCGTTCAATTTTGGCATTGCTGAGAAATTTTTTTACGAGGTCTTATTTTTAAAATATTTTTAGTTATTTATCAATAAGTAACAGTTATGTTCTATTTTACATGAAAAAATGAAATAATTATCAACTGTTCCTTTCTGAAAAACAAACTGAAAATTATATTGCCAAAAGTACCAGATGATTGCTCTACACACTACAGGTTTGTTGGAACAGCTGTAGCACATTTTTTTATTTTTACCTACAATAAACAGCTGATTATATTTGCTAGTACACTTGACTACTTGACAGGCTATTTAATTTATTTAGGTTAGCAAGTTTTGAAAAAAAATTAATTATTATATTATGTTTCTGGAATAATATTTGTAGTGATTGGTGTATTAAATTATAAATAACGTAGATTATTAATTGTTTGCATTGAAATATCACTTAAAACTTAAGTAGGCATAATCTTTTTTAAATTGTTTCAATACAATTAGTAGTTAAAAATAACCAATAAATATAATATTTAATACATATACTCTCGGTGGCGGTGGCGGTGTCGCGATCTCATACATTTTTCCTCTCCCGCAAATGTATATACAACAGTATATACATATACTCGCGGTGGCGGTGGCGGTGTCGCGCTTTCATACTTTTTTCCTCACCCGCAAATGTATATACCACAGTATATACATATACTCGCCGTGGCGGTGGCGGTGTCGCGATTTCATACTTTTTTCCTCTCCCGCAAATGTATATACAACAGTATATACATATACTCGCGGTGGCGGTGGCGGTGTCGCGATTTCATACTTTTTTCCTCACCCGCAAATGCTTTCTTACGGGGTGCACAACGTGCCTAAAGAAGTTTTCACTTAAAAAAATACAGCTTTCGTTTTTTGGCAAAAAAAAACACAAAAATATGCTTAATAGTGAAGGTATGTTTTGATTATTTAACATTGAAATTGGTACCCAACTTCGCCATTTTGAATCTAGGGAGCCGAGCCTTAAGGAAACATTTCAGGCAGATTATTTCAAACAAACTGCTACAACTTTGCAAGCAAACTGTCTACAACTTTGGCAAACAAACTGGAATAAGTTGTCATTCTGTTTATCATCATTTTACATGCTGTTTATTAATGTAATGATGTTTGTTAGCTTATACATTTTTTTTTAAATATTGTGATTCAATGTTTCGCATCCTACGACTGAGCAGTCAAATTACAAATTTAATAGATACAAAAATGTACGTCAAGTCCTAACTTTATTTCTGTAAAACATGTAATACATAAAGATGACCATCTCTTGTTACTAAACAATAGATTTCTCTCTCTCTCTCTCTCTCTTTGCTAAACAGTATTTAATTGGAACCTAAAACTTAAAGGTTTTGTCAGATCTAGTTTTAGTTCAGGATTCTGTTTTTGACAGGTTCGAGTAGTTGTGGGTGATAATCTATCAGCTATAAGCAAACTTTACACTTTCAAGATTAGTTCTGGCTTGTTGCCTTCCCACTTTGTGGCGACTTGTAGTTTAATATCGGAAGAACGTACACGCTTTTCAAAGTGTTTAGAAGACTTTCAAAATCGAAACAGAAAATCTTTTCACACAAATCTTTATTTATTATAAAGAGGAAACAATTGTATTTTTGGTTTGTTTATTGTGAAACTCAAAAACGAATTATCTGATTTTGATGAAACTTCACTGGCCAGTTAAACTTTGTTATTTCTTAACTTGAACTATGTTTTATTATGCTTCTTCAAAACATGTCTGAACAGTGATTGAAAAAAATCCACCTTTTGGTTAGTGTTTATTCCTTTCGATGGCTAAACTGTTAAAGATAAACTAAATTCTAATTTAAAAAAGTTGTGCGTGCTAGATATTCGATGCACCATTTTTTTTTATTGAATTTGACACAGCAGAATGGAAGTGAGACTTTAAGCTAATTTCTATTTTTCCTTTTCATATTAGGTTGTTATTTTTATCTATTTTGTGATACAGGTTTTACTCTGATATTTTATTAGTTTGTAAAGATTGAACGCAAAAGAAATATGATCCAGATGAAACTTTTAATAATATGTTAAGCATTTTATTCTGATTGGCTATTGGATCAGGTATAGGTATTTAAACCTACACTTACAATAAACGTGGTACATAGAAAAATGTATATTAGAAGAAAGAGGTCACTCTGGGAGACGGAAGCCTTAATGCATACCTTTATCAAACATAATAAGTGTCATTTTCCCAAAACTAATTCAGGAAAGCTAGATTCGGTTTCTGATTTTAACCAAGACAAATTCGGATTTGACCGATAGAATAAAAATAAATAGCATGATCTTATTATATAGCTACATATGATTTTATCTATCAAAATCATATCAACATATATTTTTCTGATTTAGGTTAGCTTTCAATCGAAAATACATTGCTTAAGGGTCAGTTCCAGTAAACGAGAAAGCAACCGGAAACGCAACCGCTTCTCACTGTATCCCTATCTAAGCAGTGCAATTTCTTGCATCCGAACGCTTTGACATTGCCTCATTTCAAACCATTTTATAAGTCTATCTTTTGTAATTGAGTGTTGAAACTGAATATTCTTTATAAAATTTCGGATCCGGCTTGCAAATTATTTTTCATTATAAATTTTTTATTGTGTTAGGAAAAAAATTCAAACTTTGTACTTACAAAATGTCAATTACATAACAAATCAAAAGTATTAAAAAAAAAAAATGTAAATTACAAAACGGATGCGTATTGTGACTGTGCTTAAAATGAGACCTTGCAAACAATTTTATGATAAAAAATAAACGAAATAAATGGTGAAATTTTTAACATTAACTCTTATGGGATAAAAATCCGAGTTGGCCGCCACTACAGCAGACCCTTAAATACATTCGATTGAAAGATGTCATAAGCTAAAAAAAAGCAGAAAAAACATAATGCATACTATCTTAACAAAATTGTTAGTTAATTTGGCAGTGTTTTTATAGCAGATCGTTTTAAAATTTTGATTAATTAAAAAAATTACTCTATCTAAACACATTTATCACTTTGAAAAATGCCTGTTCTATGATTGGTGGAAACAGACGATTAAGAGGAAAGATAAAAACACAAGAAAGCACTAATGATTTGGTGCTGGATTTTTCAAAATTCAAAGAAATCGCATAATTAAGAAACTATATCTGAAAGTCTTATAAGACTATACAAAACATAGTCCAGTAGGTATGGTGAAAAATGTATAAATCCTTCACGAGAATCGGAAGTAAAAATATATTTGTGTAAAAATGTTTCCAAAATTAGAACATGATGAATAAATTGAATATTAAAATACGCATACCCTGAGCCACGTACCAAACTTTACGAAGATATTAAAACGATACATTTCAATCTTAAACGATAAATAGAATGTTTAAATGTTTTCTTTTCTAATTAAATCCTTGATTAAAAAGGATTATCCGCCTGAGTTTGTTTAGAAATGGAGGGAGGGATGATAAAATTATACTTTGATATAAAAAGCTGCTTACTGAATAGCTTGAGATCAACTGGTATGACTTTACCGCAGACTCTATCTCGTTGTAACTGGATTAAAAATAAATAAATGTTTGAATTTGCATCTAGTTTTATTTATATTGTCTTATGTTGTACATTAACTTTAAATTGATGTACCATACGCGATTTTTCTACAGCTCTTTGTATTGTTGGAAATATTCATTTGAATATTCGTTTCAGTCTCCAGAACGTGATATTCAGTACTGTATTGTTTAATATTTATTTGATTTTAGATGTCTTTATAGTTTCTAAAATATCAATTGTCTCATTTTAGTTATAAGGAGTTTTATACCAAATTTAATGTTCATTGTTTTGGTGTCCAAGCAACTGTCTTATAATATATAGTAATAAAATAAAATATTACCTTTTATGCCAGTAGTCCGCGGACAACGAAACGGTGTGCACCTACAGACTTTTTATAAATGTAAAAACTTGTGTGTGTGTGTGTAATGTTTTTTGTTTTATTTAAGTGTTTATTTGATGTTTGACGAACTCTACGGAGTGAAATACTGAATATGGTGTTTCGACCTCGAAACGCGTCTAATTAATAAGACGAAGAAGAAGCCACATGACGGAGTATAAAAAAGTTAGTATTTTATTTTATTACTATATATTTTATCAAAGTTTAATTTTTCAAATTATTAATTTAAGTTTTATTTAATTTTTCACGTCCTATTGTATTAATTTAATTTAACATTTAGATGTTAAAACATATTTACATCTCACATGGATTCTCTGATTCCGGAGAAACGGTGAAACTCTAAAGACGTGTTCTAAGGAAGAAAAAAAAATAAAGTTCATGTACATATTTTTGGGACAAAATTTAGAATTCCGTCTGTAGGTCATATTGTATTTTTTTCAATTATATATACAATTCCAGAACAAATAAATAAACCTGTACTAATTTATGCAGCAAGTTTTATAACAATCATTTGTAGTTTTGTTATTTAAAAAAAAAATGTTTCACCTCACCGATTCACAATGTTTGTGCCCCTTCAAAATTTTTAATTGTATAGTAGAGGAAACAATTCATTTTAAGAAAACATCCTTTCGGCTTGGCCTGCAAGCCAAGAAAATGTCAAAATGTTTATTTACTACCATTTACTTGGAGGTTCATTTAAGCTAAACATTAAATAAATTTGTTTACCACACTAAGGCTAGGGACACACTATCTGAGAGATCTATATTTAAAAAATAAAAATAACACTATTATCACTCACATAGGTTTAATAATCAAACGACAAAGTCGTTGAAACGCGTTTGATTATTTAATCTATGAGAGTGAGAATAGTGTTATTTTTATTTTTTAAATATAAATTCCTTCTCACCCGTCAAGCTTAAAGTGTATTTTATAAAATCTGAGAGATCGCCCGGCCGGGCTTTAGCCGGAACCCGAGTGGATCAGATTGTGTTGACAGAACACACTATCCGAGCGAAAGCCCGGAGTCGATCAGTGAACAGTTGTTTAGCTCAGTTGTGCTTTGACAATGCAACTGTCAATACGTAAGAAATTGGCTGTGCTGCGTCTTATTCGTCACAGACGAAAGAAGAAGAGGGACAGGCGTTTTTGGGTCCATCCAGTTATCGAAAAGAGGTTTTTATTGGGAGCTTTTTATACTTTGTCCGGTCCCACAGTACTGGCCTCTCTAGGACCAAAGAAATTAATAAATCTTAAAGACGACGACATCCCGTAAATGCAAGTCTCAAAATATTTCAGCATACAAGCCACAGGGATGCACAGTACACTCGTCTAGGGTTGAAACAAGACTGCCAAAGGCTGAATGGCTCCGTTCTCTTGATTGACCGTCTAGTTTGTTCTTCGTCATAAGACACAATGCTTCTCTACTTGGTTCCGAGACTAGGACGGTCTAACTCTAGGCCGATCGAGTAGAGTATACCCGGGTGTGCTGCTTAGCGCTTCCGAGACCCGGCCGGGCAAACTGTCGTCCTGTTCTGCCTCATGCCTCCCTAAGTATCACCACTCGGGCCCGGTTCCGACTAAAGCC
>JAGFPH010000989.1:341186-358281 GCA_018207615.1 Philaenus spumarius
TAAATTTCCTTTATAATTATTTGATTATTCTCTTCTTGAGCATAATAATAATGAAAATGTAAACATTTTCGTGCCTATTTCTGAATTTTCAATCTCAATTTACATTAATTTATGAGCTTATGTTACAGAACGACTGGACATGGATATATTTCGTTTTATTACGTCTATACAATTGCTCATCGTAATAAATAATTTTAAAATTCAATTGTATTTGAAGTCATTAGAAGGCAATAGTAAAAAAATAGCATAAATTACGATTCTACCAGTATGCGAAGGTTTAAAGTAAGATTTAAATTATCATTTTGCGATTGAAAATGTTAGCTGTAAATGAGTTTTGTTTAGCATTTTGTAACGGAAATTCAAACTGAAGAGCCACAACAAAAATATCAAAGAAACACTCGGGACGTGGCAACAACGCTACCTTGCGGATCTTTTAGTAACTACAACGAATGTATAGGAATATATCAGATGTTTGCAGCATTACTCAAATTTATATTTTTTCTGGTTTTACTTGTAATTTATTTGTGCTCTATGTTTGAACAATGTTTTATTTGTGGTTGTGTTACTCAATAACCTATTTTTCAATATTTTTAAAATATTTTAATTTTAATAGTGAAATGATGAGAACACAAAAGCAAAAGTGCATTTGAAATTATCACAGAAATTCAACATGATTCCAAGAAATTAGTAAAACAAAACATTATTACGATACCTTTGATAGTATAAAAACAATAACAAAATAGATATTTTAAAACTAAACGTACAGAGAAAATGTTGAAGAAAAAAAGCACAGCAGTGGCAGGAAATCTCAGAAGGAAGCAACCATTCATATGGGATAAGGAGAAACAATATTGAATGGTTAAAAGACAGATGAAGTAAAGGATCAGAACAAATTTGTTATTGGCTGCTCCCAGGACAGAAACATGCAATTAGTTTGTTTATGCAATAAGTTTCATATTTATTTATGTTTTTTTTGCAAATTTACAAGGTGTACCACGAAGAGGTCACTATTTTTTAATTAATATCCCCGACATATGGAACACACTTCAAACTATATACTTAAAGTTATGTTATATAGATACTTAAAAACGAACTCTCCAGTTTCTTTTTTTTTTTTATGGCCAATCAAACCAAAATGACAGAATAACAATATAATGTTATATTTTCATCAATATGATTTTATTTGCATAACCATTACAAATTGTTGATTTGCAGATAATATTTAAATGTGTAAAACTCAATAAGTAAAAGTAAAGAAAATGACAGTAATAAATTATTAACAAACAATACCTTTATGTATTCGAATTGATTTCTATCAACAGCTATGCACTAATAGCAACTAAACAAAAAAGAGTCATAAGCGCTTTTGAAAATTTTGTGAGGTATCAACAGATTCTTCAACAGGTTCTTCTTCAATCAGCTGTATTAATTCATCATTTGTTGTTATAGACAAAATTGCAACCAGTCACGTTTGGCGATCTTGAAACCCAGTCCGTAAAGTTTCTGCCACAACGTATCCAACGTTGGGAAGATTCGTTCTAAAATTGTTTTGGCCACAATAACATAATGAGTAGCAGCTCCTTCTGCTGGGAAAATGTTCATCAGCGGTTTTAACAAAAACTGTCCATCGCCATGACTGAGCATGGCTATAACCGCACATGCACTTTTTACTTTACATTGTAAAAGAGGGGATTTAGTCATTGCCTATGGCCATATTTCATACCTCAGTAGTTAATAGAGACCCTTCTATGTGTACTGTTAGCGTAACCTAGGAGAATATCGACTACAAAGAAAGTTGCGTTCAAAAACTACTGTTTCTGAGCAAAGTTTTCGACCATTCTGCCAATATTTTCACAATTTAAGGTAAGTTATTAATTTAAATCAATTATTTTTATCACTTCTATTCATATCATAAGATATTTCACCATGTTAGTGAAAAAATAAATTATAAAATAACAAAATTACGTCTGAACAGTTCATTTTTTCGCTTCGTCCTCATTTTATCTTTTTCTCTTGGTTTTTGAATGATTAGAATCTTTATATAAATCTAAATTAATATTTATACTAACGAAATATTTTCATAATGGTTCGTAGTAAAGGAGGAAAGCGAGAAATTTAAAAACAAAGTCTTTGTAAGTTCATTTTTGGCTTTGTCTTCATTTTTCGCTTTGTCCTCATTTTATATTTTTCTCTTGGTTTATGAGTGATTAGTATTTTTAAATAAATTTAAATTAATATATTATGCACATTTTATAATAATATTTCAATAAAAACTTATTTATAAAAAGAAAAATGTAGACTATTAATACTATTATAATATATTATGATAAAGTAACATAAAAAATTTCATTTTGTGTCATGCTATTTTGATAATTTACGAATTATGTTATGTAAAACACAATCAGGTTTTACTAGCACTAACTTGCTTTCAAAAATAAATAAAATATCATTCACTAATATAATTAATTTTCATTATTGACATTTTCTATTAAATAAATGTGTTTTACATAAAAATATTATTATTTTTATTATTTAAAGTGATTCACAAAAAGTGGGAATGAAATGAATAGATTTTATTATGCGGTTATAACCCTGGGATAGGTAGAACGAGTCAAGTCCTATGACTGACGTGGTTAAAGCTGCAAGCTCGATCTGAGGGCACCAACTTGCTAGTCACTGCTAATAGGACCGTAAAATGGCGTAGTACGAAAAGTGTTAATACTGATGTATCTGCATCCAGTCATTGTCTGATAAGATATATCACCATCCTTGGTGATAACAGAACAAACCGTTATACCCTTTGATTTCAAGCCCTCTTCGTGTAAGATATGAGAATTTTGTGAGTTGTTATTACAGTTTGATTTACAGGATCGTGAGTGATAATTACAGTTACGACTGATTACGGATGCTGTTAGGTAAAATGTAGCTTCATCTAACAATACCTTCTAACAATTCCTTTAAACCACTTTCCTTTGAACAGCATTTCACTTGTCTGCCACGGTCACCTTTCAGCATTCCGTGAACTAAATCTGTTTCATAAAAATGTATTTGGTTTTTCGTGGCACACCTTAGAACTAAAGATAGTGATAAACAAGTAACAGATGCAACTTTTCTAAGTGAATTAGACCTGTTTAGCGATTTCAGTATAAAGTAGAAACAGCAAGCTTTTAATTTCTGTGTTATGAAATGTATCCTATTTATTTGCAATTGATCCAGTTTCTAGTAATAGTTTTCCATTTATGAATTGATTTTTTTATTGAGAAACAACTCTTTGGCAAGTTCTTTAAAAATGCTTTATCACTTCATATTGATTTTCAAAAGCCCAAGAACAGCATTTACTTTTGTTCAATCGATAAATTCATTGTTCAAAGTTTGATATCACACATAAACTGATTGAACACTACTACCATATTGTTTAATTGTTGTTTGTTTACATAACAACTATTGTATACAACAGATGCAGGGGTCACTCACAATTTTTTCAGGAACTGAAGGATGAGAGGATTACTCCCCCCCCCCCCCCCCCGCCCCTCCCCACGACTCTTGGTTGATTTCACTTCAAAAACCAGTATTTCAACGATTTTTGGTAAATTTAAAAGTGCAGGTATTATACTTATTGTCAAAAGAACAATAAACAAAAGAACAATGCTATTTAACTATTTATTGTTATAACTAAATAACACAAACATTTATTTATTGTTATAACACTCGTAAAATTCACAAACATATTTATTGATGGAACATTTTAACACCTTAACTATACGGTTGTTTCATTTAAATTACTAGACATTTTGATGAAGAATACGTTCACGTTCATGAACTGAAATATTTAGCAAATGGATTAGCCTCTTCAACAGTGGGTGATTTCGCTTGTCTTGTTCGGGTTTCATAAAAATTTACTGCATTTAATGTGAATAATTATATAAAATAAAATATAGGCAACACATTGAGTAAAAAAAAACTTTAAAAAGCAGTACCTGCACCAGTACTTGAACAGATGGCAGTGCACATTTTAATTGCATTGCATTGTGGGAGGAAGTAGTTCTATCCAAAAGATTAATGTTCTTTTTGTTATTCCGCCATTTTTTTTCACTGGCCATAAAAAAATTAACTCGAAGGTACCTTTTTGCGTATATTTAAACATAACTATATAGTGTCAATTTTGTAGAGTGTAATATAATCTCGTCTGATAATAATATATGTCTGGCATATTAATTCAGAAATACTGACTTCTTCGTGGTTTACCCAGTATTTAACAGCAACAACAGTTTACTGAAATGCAATATTGCTTTATATTTGGAGTGAATATTTATAACTAAAGAAGAATTCAAGAAAACCTGAGTTGCTGTTAGAGGTTTTGAAGGAGACCAGTTCCATCCATATTGTTACAATCACTCCAAAAACCTCCCTTTTCATTAGTTGTGGCAAAAAGTTATTTTAAAAAAGGACATCTTCTTTCTTTAATTTCAATATTTTTTGTTCTATCTTTTGAACTTGTTCTCACTTAACAGTAAAGTATCCTAAGACTAATAACTTAAATGACATTCTGTTCAATATTTTACCATCTCTGTCAAGTCAAACTTATCTGTTCGTACATATTTCAGATCACAGACAAAAAAAAAAAAGAAAAAGTAATTGAGCTCTTACAATAAAACATTAAATGATCCAAGGACATCGTCAAAGAAGGAATCAGTTGCTCTGGGTACTCCATTTTTTTGTGTGATGATACCACAGTTAACTCAGTTGTGAGCTATTAAACATTATAGAGTAAACCAATGTTGGGGTAAAGTCAAATAAAAAAATGGTGGGGTTTATTGATATAGCTGACACTACTAATTGGAAATTTAAAGAATCGATTTTCAGAAAATTATTACTTTCAAATCAATTACAATTTTGAAATTCTGACCTGTTGGGACAGCCTAGATGAAAATATTGAGAGAAATTCCCACACATTTTACAAACTTTTACCAAATCTGATCACACAAGTTACAATTTTTCATGGTTGTGCAAAGAAAAAACTGTCAACGCTGACAACGCATGTCCAATCAATACTTTACAAGAGATTGCAAAATTTATGTTTTGGGCCCCCTTTCCACTCGAATTACTGGGGACCTAGTGTTGCTATCAGGTCAAATTAATTTTGAGCGAATATTGCACTGTAACATGTTTACTCCAAAAAAAAGTATTTCTGTCAGTTCTTAAAGGCTGATTTTTTTGTAGTTTCTTCTATGACTAAAGTATAGATTGGGGGGATGCGGAATACTACCCCCCGGAAAACTACTCCCCCAGGTGAAACGTGACGTCACGAAATCTGCCAACTAACCAATATGGGAGCCGTGTCAGCGACTGGAATACTAACCCCCTAGCAAAGGCGGGTCGCCGGAATACTACCCCCCGGAAAACTACCCCCCCAAGCAGGTTCCTACAATTATACTGTTATCGGCAACATACTGTGACTAAACAGTTTAGGTTAGTCCTCTAGTTTTTTTTTTTATTCTAATTATGTCGAAACTTGAGTGTGCGTGACTGGAAAACTGCCCCCCCGATCTCTGACGTCAAAATGACGTAGGAACCTGCTTGGGGGAGTAATTTTCCGGGGGGTAGTATTCCGGCAACCCTAGATTGGTATGAAAAAAAACATATATTTTTATTTTCAAGTATATGTTTTTAATTTTTATTTATTGAAAAAAATATAAATTTGTAACAAAAAACCGGAATAAACAAGATTTTGGAAAAATTTTCAATGGGAAGACCTATATTTGTTGCTTGTTTTTTGTTGTCTATATCATTATAAACAAAATTAAGTGGTTTACACATGTTTTAGACACAATAATAAATTATAAAAATATTATAATCGGAAAAAAAGCTTTTTGTAAAAAATGAGTTTTTATGAAAACAATTAGTTTTGACACCAACTTGTACAAAATTGCCTCAACTATTTATTATATTGCTTAACAACAGTATTATGTAGATCAAAACTAGTAAGAACAACTTTTTTCAGAACTGATTGGTAATATTTTAATCACTCAGGTTCAAAACAAAAATTCCGTTGCCACTAACGTCATTTTGTAACAAACTGCCGCATTTTATTTCACAACAATCATTATTATTATAAAAAGAACAATATTTAAAAGTAAACTGTGAAATAGTCACGATAACCTAGTACAACAAAACTAAACAACGCATAAGCTCACTAAAACGCTGTGTAGTAAGTAGGAACCAAACAACGGCGAGAGCAGAAAGCTGTTTACAGACCGGCCAAAGACGGCAAACATTACATTTTCTAAGATTTATTTACCACAGAAACTAAACTCAAATGGTATTAAAAAATTCCACAGATAGCAGCACATCTCAAACTTCAACAATAGCGGTCATCAAAGTAACTACGTCTGTTCAAATGCAATCAAAGAACGTTATCATAGCAAGTTCGGGTCTCGCCCGACATAGGAGTTCGTGCGGATTAGTAGGGTACGGGGCTGCCCCGACACAAGAGTGGAAAGGGTTAAAATAATGAATCAGAAATAATATAGGTGATTGAAATCGTCCTTTTTATAAATCGATTGATTGAATCACACTTTCTGTGCCTTTCCTGGCTCTTTTATTTGTTTCTTGCGGATTTTTATCTTTGACAACAGTGTCAAAACGGTAACTTTTTATGTGTGTTTGTTGTCGTTGGGTGCTAAAAAACCACAGACTAATGAAGGCAGAGTAACATAATATGGCAAGTGAAGTATGCTCAAAGTGCAACTCAATATGAAACTGATGACTGGTAGGAAGTCAACAGAAGTCGTATCTTAATTAAAAACACTATGATTTACAAGTGGATCTCTAACCAGGAAAATGTTTTAAGGTAATCGAAAATACATTTTCAAAAATCACTAAATAATTTTAAAATATTGTTTTATAAAACCATTTATTGAAAACATACAAGCCTGTTCAAGATTTTATCTTAAATCCTATTGCCTTTTTGTCTAAGATATAATAGATGACATGGTGGATTTCAACCTTTGAACCGATGATTCAATTTCTTCATGTTGATTCTAATTTATGACTAACTTCTTCTTTAGTTGTTTCGCTCTCTCGGATTCTATTGAGAATGTATTCTTTGACATTATACTCCTTCAACTCTTCTCCAGGTTTTACGTGTAGTGGCTTAACGACTGTATTAGCATCAGGATGGACGAAGAATGCCATACTGTGGCGGGTTCGATTGCGGATATGATTCTCTTTAGGAACTATCACACGATGAACCTATAACCAAATTCGTAAATCATTTTATTTAATTGTGTAAGACAATAATACATTACATGGATAATATAAACAAATTTGTGTATAGTATTTATATACATTTAGTAAATGATTTTGGTATCCCTCTCCCCATCACAATGTCCACTACAAGAAGGTTTGTGCACTGAGCAAGAAAAAACTTATACACCATGTTCAGTGCACTTATACGAAACTGAGAAGGTAACACTGCTACATTAGATGCAGAGGTGTACTTTTGGCAATCTTTTTACGTCATTTTCATTTATTAAAAAATACTTATTAGGTAAATATTATATTTCGAAGGTAAATTCAAAAATACTTCTTACATGTTACATCAATCATTGCATTTTTTCTTAAAATAATAATTTTTACATACTCATAATAAGTTAAAAAGTAGTCTTTATTACTTTGGACGTTTCAATGAAAAAATAATAGGTACTGACTGATATAAAACTATGTATTTAAACTTGTTAACTGGCTATTTAACCTTTTTTTTTATTTTTCAAGACCTGCTTTCTTACATTATTATCTCCCAGTTTTTTATTTAGTTCCTTTATTCTAATGTAAGTCCTTATTTTTATTAAAGACCTGATAACTTCTAAAAAAACTCATTTTATGCCACCATATTTTTTAAATCTTCATACATTTGTGTAATAATGAATTTTTCTTTTTTTATGTAATCCCCATGAACATTTTTCCTATGGTGGATGCAGCTTTGAAAAACTCAGTAATATGGATTATACGTTTTCCCCTACTCACTGTTGCTATCCAGTTGTTGTTTTCTGGTGTAGATCTGGATTTTACACTTAAGTACTTATATTTATGACAAATATATCCCATAATGTACGTTCTGCAGGTAATAGGCATAAACCCAGATTAACACTGGCATTTTATTATTATTATATCAGTTGACTTCAAACTTAAATGTTCTTCAACATTTTCATTATTGGTTTCCTTTCAATTTCGGAGAAGACACAATTGTTTGAATACAATCTCTGTTAAACTTGTTTCAGCCTCACAACAGTTTTCATGGTAGATATTGACATCAAGTTTGCTGCATCATTTCCTGTAGTGTTGAGGATTTCAGTGAAAATACCTTGAACATGTTTTCCCAAGATATACCACCTTAAACAATAATAAACTTTAAATTAAATATTTGTTTAAAAAAATGTTTAAACCATTCCTGACAGGTGATTATTTAATTTTTTTTTCCAATGGAGGGGGGAATGCATTATGCACCATCACAGAACGTATTCCTTGGTGTGTGTGACTCCTGGTTCATCCAGTACACCCACTAAACCTCCATTCTTATTCAGGCAGTACCTCCACCCTGGAACCGCCGGATAGCATTACTTCAAGGTGGTTCCCCGTATTTTGCCATTTGGCTTGGTCTTCTTTTTCTTTCCCTTCTTACCATAAAATTACATCTCCTTTATTTTTTCTTTCATGACTCTCTCCACAAAATCAGGCACTGCTCTCCAGTAGGTCTCTTTCTCCAACATTTTACTGACTATGTTGTCAGGGTTAGTGTCACCCACCTTAGTTATTAGAAACCGTCTCTCCGTGTTCCATCTTTTGCAAACAAAGAAGGTATGTTCTGCATCTTCTCTGTCAGAGTCTCCGTACTGACAGGCTCCGCTATTTGTTTTTCCCATTTGATTTAGATACTTGTGAAAGGTTCCATGGTTAATGAGCATCTGCACTAGGAAATAGTTCACCTCCCCATGCCTTCTCCCGTACCATTCATTAAGGTTAGAGATTAATCTTCTCTTCCATTTACCTCTGGTTTCGGAATTCCACCATTCTTGCCACTTACTCATGGTCTTTTCCCTCGCTTGTTTCCGCAATGCGCATGCCACCATATTTACATCGGTTCTTTTATGAAGAAATATCCTGTCTCTCCAATGCCAGCAGATCTATTGGAATGACTCCTGATAATACCAGAGCTGCTGGTACCGAAACTGTCCTGTAACAACTGGCAATAAGCAACACTCCCCGTCTTTGGACTGCAGCCATCTTATTTCTATACTTCGCAATTTTCAGGACTCCTGCCCACACTTCACATCCGTAGAGCAGAATAGAGTTTGTTACCTCCATAAGTAAACGTCTCCTGTTTGCTGTATTACCTCCTATATTTGCCATTACACGGCCCAGGGACACAGTCACCTTGGTAGCTTTGGTGACAGCATATTCAATCTGCTTCCCAAAAGTCATCTTATTGTCCATTCTCATTCCTAAGTACTTAACTATGCTTCTGGTTGTTACTTCTTCTGATCCTAAAATCATCTTTATCAGGGTAGGGTCCCGCTTCCTAGTAAACATAATTATCTCTGTCTTTTCCATAGCCAAGCTAAGTCCATGATCTTTCATCCAAGCGTACACTCTTCACACGACCTGATTTAACTTCCATTGTAGAACATCCACGTCCCGTCCGACAATAACTGCCGCAATGTCATCCGCATAACCTACAATAAACGTAGAGTCCGGCATATATATTCGAAAAATTCCGTTATAAGCTACATTCCACAGATCTGGCCCAAGTATAGACCCCTGCGTTGCTCCAGCTGTAACTTTCTTCCTTATTGGTCCACTCTTTGTGTCATAAACTAATTCTCTATCTCTTAGATAATCCTTTAATATATTAAGTAAATATCCTGATATCGCAAAGCTTTCTAGAGCCCCAATCATGACTGACCATCTGGCAGAGTTGAAGGCGTTACGAACATCGAATGTAGCCAGCAGTGCAATATCCTTTGATTTATGAGGACTCTGCTATGCCGAATGTACCGCTCTAACCACTTCGTCTGTAGCTCCTATAGTGGAGTGACCTTGTCTAAATCCAAGCTGCCTACAAGCTAGGCCTCCCCCTTCATGTATTGCTACAGCGAGTCGTGACTTCAGAAGTCTCTCTATTAACTTACCAGAGGTATTCAGCAAGCACAGACCGTAGGACGATGGTGTCTCCGGTTTTTCTCTTCCTTTACTTATCAGTACCAAGCGTTATGTATTCCAGCTTTTATGAAACACTCCTTCAAGTAGGCATTTATTGTACATTCTTAGTAGCAGCTCGGGATGGACTCGAGCAGATACTTTTAAAACCTCAGCTGGGATACCGTCTAATCCTGGTGCCTTTTGACTTTTCATGCCTTTAACAGCCTGAAAAAGTTCCTCTTTACTCTTTAGTAAAAATAGGTCTCTCTTCTGTATTTGTGACGTGAGTCAAGAGAGGTCATTATTACTGTGGTCACTGTGACTATCATGAATGTATCCAAATAAGTTTGCAGTTACATCCTAGTTCAAACTGTATGTTAAATAAAAGTAACATCATATTTCTTGTTCAAGTCTTTTAGTAACAAAGGCAGTGAGTTGATGTTTATTATGTCACCTTGGAATGGCAATTAAGCTTCCATCTGACCCGCTCTGATGGTTTGTAATAAATGAGTCATTCTTTTAAATATCTTGTCCTTCAGTAATTGTTATGCCAAAGATCCTACATGTTCTCCGAATTTTGCTCTCGATTTAAACAGAACGAACCAATCCTTAACTAACTTGTAAAACTGGATGTTTTCTTCTAGGTTATATCACCCTTCAATAATTCACCTTTATTGCAAAATTCTAATGCCTTAATACTTGTGTTCGAAAATAACTGAACAGGCATCAATCTTGGCCTTTGTGGCCGTTTAAATCCAGATTTTTCAGTAACAGTTTGTGTGCAAGTAACATGACAAGCTAATCAGTGTCTTAATAGTGTCTTTTGACACTACCTTACCATTTTTCACCATGTACCTATGGTCAATATAGTGATTTTTCAAAAGTTTTATTACCTGAGGAACTTCAAGTAAACACATAAGTTATCTAAGTGGATTTGGAAATGTCCCTTATCACTGGTTATTGATGTAATATTAAAACCACAATCACTTAAAAGTGTTATAGCATTTATTGTAATTTTTTTTAGTTGTGTTTTTATTTAAAACTAATAAAAAATACTGACTCTTATGGATCAATTGGCCAAGAGAAAACATTGGCTTTAAGATTTCCTCGAGTTTAAATATAAGATCTTCAGTTCTTTTTTATTTAAATGTTTTCAGTTCTTCAAACATATTTTGTTCAGCTTTGGGCTTCAGGTTTTCTCTTCCAAAAGCTGAATACTGTCTTAAAAACACCTGAATAATTATGTCTGTGTGTTTTGAGATTGTTCTCCTCCGTTCTCTTGTAATACTGGTTCTGCTCTGTATATTGGCTGTATATGTACAATTGTACATCTTCTAAAGGTTTTGACAAGAGAAAAGGCAGGATAGATTATTGAAAAAACTTAACCAAAGAGTTTTTCTAATTGAATGATAAACTTGGGCAGTTATTCTGTATACAAAACTTGTTATAATTACAGATGGAAGAACAAGCGAAGCCACTGTTGGGTATGTAGATAATCAACCCTCTTTTATACTCTCTAAAACGAAAAGAGAAATCATTTTTGGTAATTGTTTGACTCATTGCTCCGTGACATATTGTTCATTAATTTATAATGGATGACCAGTTATTCTTAGCAATTAGCCAAATACCAATGATCACAAAACTTCAAAAAATAATATAGTCCTACATATTTTTTTAAGATTACAATTAATTTTGATTTGGTACAATATAATTAAATTATTTTTAAGGTGTTATAATAAGTAGTTTTAATAATTCAATATAAAAACCCGATGATGTAGTATGAGATTAATAGTGTTATTATAGTATTGAGATTACTATTGACAATAATTACACTATATGTACAAGAGGGCAGCTGTAATCCATCCTCTGTTCTGCAGATCAAAGCTATTGATTGGCATTGTCCCCTCAGGAAAAATATGAGCATCTTTCCAATGTGCATCGCCATTTAAAAAAGTGTCACATGGTAAATTTGTATTCAATTTCGGCTCACTGGTTCCGATAAATTTATGATACACTTAATTCTTTTTATAAAATTTTTCTATCAAACTATATCTACTGTTTTAGCTTGTTCACATTTTTAAATAAAAAGTAGCATTGTTATTTTTTGTTTATCTGTGTGCCCCTATAAGAAAATCACATTTAGAAATTTTATTTGTATTCACTTTGGTCTTCACACATTCTTACTAGGGATCCAGAATTTATAAATCTGTCCTTGATGTTGGGTGCACTGAAGTAATTGTGAATTTAAGAGAAATAGTTGACAGGTTAACGATAAGTTTTATAACTAGATATAAGTAAAAAGAATATCAGTTTTAAATCAGCCATTTAAATATTGGTCATGCATTATTAAAGAACCGGTTTTGCATCTACCATAAAAAGGTCTAAAACTGATCAACTTTGTGTAGGTCCCAATAAAAATAAGTAGTCTTTAGGTTTGGATTTAGAAAGAACCTACTACAATAATAAAAGATTTACAGACACCAGTCCCAGTTAGACAAAGATTGTACTGTATGACTGTATGCATATAAATACTCCAAATTAAATGTTCTAATGTTAGAATCAGAAGTTTGTTATATTTATAATAAAATGTCCAACAATTAACAGGTAGAAAACGTTTTGGGCAATAAACATTTTGTTTAAATTGATTACAAAGATATTGATTAAAGACTAAAACTGTATAATGTATATACAAATAAATATAGTTTACTTAATATTTCTAACATAACTCACAGCTGCCTTATATTCTCTAGAAGTCCAGACTTCCAATAGGTCAGATGTGTTGATTAAAATAGCTCCTGGAATGTATCCTACCCGTCTCCACTCACCATCGTTTCCTTTTACCTATGCAAAGATATAACTAAATGTATTTTGTACAAATCCAAAACAAATCATAATTTGAGATTAAAGTCAATTGAAATCGTATGAAATACAGCTTTTTTACTTTTCCTAGAACTTCATAAATAATAATTTCCTTGTTGCACTTGTAATGTGGTATCTTGAAACTCTATAAATATAATTATTTTAAAGTAGGGTATGTTTAAATGATTCAAGTGATTTAAACAATTATATTTAAATTCAAGTGGAATACCCTCTACTTTAACTAGCAAACCTGCTATTCAAGTGACTTGGTTCAACTAGTAAACTTTTTATCTTGCACTTAACCCTTATATGTCGCGTCAAATTTTTGGACATAACTAGTCGCATGGGGGTCTGCACCGAAGGTAAAAATATTAATAACATTTGGTATAAATTATAAATTTTTTGGTCACATTGAATTATTATCAAACTTTAAGAGTTTCCTCATAATTTTAAGTATTTTTGAACAAGAATGTATTCTTTTATTTGCTGTTAAATGTGTTTTATGTCACAGTTGCAAATTTTTTTGAGTAAAAGGTAATATTGAAATTAAACACCATATTTTAAAAAAAAAAACGTTTAATTGACTTTTTTTTTTTTTTTTTATATATATATTTGTTGGAAAAACTCATTACAAAATCATAATATGTTAGAGATAAATTTTTAAAAACAAAAGTAAATCCTATTTACTATCAGACCTAACTTACATTTATCATGTTTTACAAGAAATTTTAATAATAATAATAAAACAATAACTTTGTGAATAAATATGAACATAAATCAAATTATGAAGATAAAACTAAATATACGTATATTTCATTTAAATTCCATGTTACGGTATCCAAGTCACTTTACTAATAACAACTGCAAATTATAGTTGCCTATAAAATGATGAATCTGTCCGTCTTGTGACTTCTTTTATACTCTTAATTTACGCGTTTCGGGCCCATGGTCCCATCATCAGAATGAAAAATCGCTCCATTGGAGGTCATTAAATGTTACAAAAAACACAAACACATAAAAAGACACTACACACGCACACGTATAAGAACGACACATATGGTCCTCATTTGCGAGGTTAACTGTAGTAGCGCTACGTTATCTACCACGCGAGACACTGATGTACACAATGGAGCACTAGGGGTATACTGGAAGCTAAGAGGTGGGGATATCAGAAGTCCTATCTGTCTCCGGACTATGTTGGAACTCAATGGCCGTGTCATACAAGTAATTCGATTTAAAAAATAGTTGGTCGTTCAATACATTATTTAGGCTGTTCTTGTGTGCCTTATATATTTCAAACTCCTCAGACGCGTCCATAAATCTACCCTTCTTACAAATATGGAGAGGCTTCATGTTATGTTCGAAATTAGTATACCTGTGGTTATTATCGACTATATGTTGTGCGAATTTCGACTTCATGTCACGTAGGTTCCTTTGAGGCTAATGCTCCTTGTAGCGTTCTTCGAACGTTCTGCCCGTCTGCCCAATGTAGAAACTATCACAATCACTACAGCCTAGTTTGTAAACGCCTGACTTTTTGCTTTTGGCAATGGGCCGTCTGTTCCGCAGTAACTTTTGGATGTTGTTATTTGTCCTGTATGTAACACATATATTACGTTTTGATAAGGCATTCTTCAACATATTTGGTATTATGTTGGTGTATTCAACACAAGTGTATTTCCTGCTGTTATCATTGTTTAATTTTAGTTTTGGCCTATGTTGAGCTTTTTTATGTTTGAAAAGTAACCTATCGACCAACGAACTGGTAAACCCGTTAGCTTCAGCTATGTGTTTGATAATATTTAACTCGATCTGGAAATCCCGTTCGTCCATTGGTATGGAAATAAGACGATGGATGAATGAATTGTACGCAGCCATTTTATGCGAGAATGGATGGTATGATTTTGCGTGGATTGTGACATCGGTAGTCGTAGGCTTTCTATATATTCTATATTTCAATTTATAGTCTACCTTCGTAACAGTAACGTCAAGGAAGTTAAGCTCATTGTCGATCTCCTTCTCCAGTGTAAATTGAATTTTCGGGTTTACTTTATTCAAATGTGTGTTGAAACATTCAATTTGGCGATTAGTGCCCCTGTATATGATGAACGTATCATCCACATACCTAGTGTATAAAATGATTCTATTATAATGCTGATTATTTTTATCTAAAATGAATCTATTCTCGTAATAATTTAAGTATAAGTCAGCCAACAATCCAGAAAATGGTGAACCCATGGCAAGGCCATCTTCTTGGAAGTAAAAAATATCATTAAAGGCAAAATAGTTCTGCATTAAGACAACGTTGATTAGCAACATTAGTTCGTTGATAGCTGTTATATCTAGCTTCCCCATTTCAATTAGGTTTTCTTCCAAGATTTTTAAAGTCTCCTGAATCGGTACATTAGTGTACATTTTTATCATTATGAAACTGTACCAATAATAACAATTCTTGTAACTTTGAATAATACAAATAGATGATTTTAGTAAAAATCATAATACAAAAAAGGCATAAATCATAATGAAAGAAATGAATAAATCATATTTTAAAAAAGGTATTCAAATGTTGTTTTATTTACTAGTCCGATACCTCTTCATCAAGGCAACTTTCACACACATTACACATATTTTTCAGACACATTGGTTTCTTGCACATTACACAAAAAAAATCTGGTTTTATTATCTTTATCACGAGGACAAACTTCACAGCGAACACGACATGGAAGTTGTTTGTCTTTATTTTTCGGCTGATCGTCTAATTTGGCAATTTTTGTTGCACTTGCTCTCAAACTTTTTGGAATGTGGCTGTCATTTGTACGTTTAGCAATGAGAGGTTGTACCCCATTCCTATTTCACGAAGAAACAATCTTCTAATTATCTTTGACTCAGTGTTGTTGCTTAGAAATATACATTGTGCATTTATACCTGCAATGTCTAAGAGCTGGAAAAAAAGAGTCAAGGGCCAGCGTTGTGTGCGCCTTGCTGTACTGTACGTACCACACATTTGATCGACTGTATCGACGCCACCCTTTGTTTTATTATAATCAGAAATTATTTCTGTTTTTTTCTTTTCACCTGTAGATGTATCTATGTCATCGCTGTGGTGCATAGTTGATATAAGTAATACAACTTTTTTTCCTTTGGCACATAGGATACTAGTGTAGTATCTTCTTGAAACCCAAAAAGACTTGTTGCTACTGCTCGTTTCTTTGTTTGCACAAACTCTGGAGGAATTTCCGTTTTGTTTTTCCTAATAGTACCAATAGCTGTAATTTTGTGTTCTAGTAGTTTCTTAGCTAGTGGAACACTAGTGAACCAGTTATCAGTTGTAAGATTCCTGTTTGTTCCTACAATCGGTTGGACAAGACGTGTGACAGCATCTATAGCCTTATTTGATTCTTTATAAGCGCCTTCTGGTTGAGATCCTGCATACCTCCATTTTCTTCATGTACATTGTTTTGGCATCAACTAATGTGTACACTTTTATGCCATAGCGGGCAGGTTTGTTAGGTATATACTGTCAAAATGGACACTTTCCTCGAAATGGCACAAGTTGTTCATCTATTGTAGTAAACATGCTAAGGATGTAATACTTTTCACAGTTAGCAACAAATAATTCAAATACTTAACGAAAATGTGCAAGTTTATCAATGGCTCTCCTATCCTGTCTGTCTTGAATATTGTCAAATCTTATACATCGTAAGAGAAATAAAAACCTTTTCAAACTCATAGTTGTGTAGAATATTTCAATGCCAAAGCTATTTTGAGATCATAAATCAGCTAATTTCTGATGTCCTCCATGAAGAGATCCAATAAAACTAGCAGACCAATAAATGCTTTTATTTTACACTCGTCTGTTTCTTTTGCATCTCTTTCTCTACGGAACTTCAATTTTATGTAATTTATAAAACTATTGGTGCAAGATGTTATCAACCTAATTATGATATCAACTGGAAATAAGTTAAAAGATTGAATCAGCGTTAGAGCAGTTCTAGAGCTGTTTGAGGTAGTTTCAATACAATGTTGCATGCTCTGGTTC
>JAGFPH010000990.1:0-20582 GCA_018207615.1 Philaenus spumarius
AACTACTAGAATACACTGTTAGTTCAAATTTTGAAATTAAATTTTAAGGAGAGATTTAGACTATTACCGTAATGTGCTGCTATCTGTTAAGCTTTTGCATAAACTTTAAAGCGACTATTGACAGAAACTGTTATGGTTTGAAATGAAATTTGGTTATATTCGGCTGGTAATTTTACAAAACAACTATTGTAGTGAAGATTTTTCATAAATAAATTCTTAGGAAGAATTTATTTGACCAATAAGTGAATGAAATACATGATTTGTATTTTATAGGCCTCTTTCCCATTTTTTGTTGTGTCTTTTGGAGGATGGTAGGACAACTAACAAAATATTGAAGTAGCCTAATTGTCATTATTTTATTTTGCACATATTCCTATTTTACATACATCAATAACCATTTAATCAAAACTTGTATTGAAACAATTTTAAAACAAATTTGCCTATATTAATTCACTGGAAGTGATGGTTAGTTATTTCCCAACCATTGTATTGTACATATAAATGTAAATAATTGGAGGAAAATAAAATATTATTATTATTATTATTATAGTAAATAATGAAGTTATTTTTATGAAATTTTGAATTTTTTAGGATTATAATCCATGTAGGCCTACGGCAAATTATTTACCACAATATTTCCAAAATAACAAAACCGATTTATGTCATAGGTAATCTTAGTCATTTTCCACAGGTCTACCTCAATTAATTTCAGTATTTATCTAATAAAGACAATTGGGATAACCTTGCTGAAAAACATTTATACCTAAACTTTATTTCTGTAACTGATAAAGTTGGAAAGTCGGTTTTAATATATAAGATACAAGAAAGGCAATTTTATTTAACCATTTCATAATGGTGGAAAAGTAGTAAATCCTTTCAGGAAATCCATAATTTCTCATTTGTAACGGCTTAAGTTAGGGATGCGAAACTTGGTTATAATGTTTTTTACAAGGCATAGTGCTCAGGAAAGAAAGTATCCGGTCACTCAGTGCAAAATTTGAAAGCCCTTCAGTGACTGGTCAAGCTACAACTACAAAATTTGGTAGAAATATGTCTTGGTAACATTAATCAACTCTAATGCTCACAAAACTAAAAACCCTGGTCCCTGACTTGTCAAATAGGCCTAACTCAAATAGAATAGACGATTGCTTCCTCTCCATTAGTTTTAGTGTGTAGGCTAAATGTAAATGATGTTTTTGTAGTTTATAATATGGAAGTCTACTATGTATTGAAATAAACAGTACCTACAGCAAATCTCCTATTTAAGAACAATACACAGAATAGGAACATGACCCAAAATACTTAAACAGGTCATCTGAGTTTGAACTGTAGTTGTAGCCTATATCCATCGTATGTAGACAATTTCGTAATTATTGAGGTACAATTAATTTGTCTCTTCTTACAAATATTTGTATGTACAGTAAATATTAATAAAAGGCTTTGTCATTAATTATAGCTCAGTTTGTTAACTTTCTTGAACAAACAACAAATTTAAAAAAAAATTCAGTGGACGTAGACAACGCTTAGGCGACTGGTCCTGCCCCTACTGACGTCACTCCTGATATAGCTCATTAGTTTTAGCATGGACTTTACGATGCGCTGGCGGGAGGGAAGAATATAGGCAAGTGGGGACGCCGTCCGCTGGAGGGGAAGGGACACTACGCTTACTATCAAAGTTGTCGCGACAGCTTTGTGTTGTATTACTTTGAACATGTAAATACTGTATAGATATGGGACTTTTTATTTCTACATATAAATAGAATAAGAGTTTTGTTTGTAGACTTTTGATAATAGTGTGATTTTTCGTTTATTTACGTTTCATACACCAAAGAATACGAAACAAGCCTTATCTCAATTTTTGTCTATCTGATGTCGGTAACGGTCGCGGACCTGTTTCTTGTTCATGATTAACGTTAAAACACCTTATAACGACACATATAATAACTATTTTAACAAAGAAATAAACATGAGTAACAATAAAAACTACATTTTGATACTATTTACAAGTATTAAACAAAATAAACTTATAACTTATTATTTTTTAAAAAGTACATAAATATGCCTACGTTTATTCATGTAAAAGTATCGGTAGTAGTATATTAAAATTGTGCGATGATTTGTTATCAGCTGTTCCAATTAATTCAGTGAATATGAAAATCAGCTGACCTCAATAATTTTGTTAGTGCTGTAAACGAAAACTAGGCCTATGTTGTCATTTTTACTTCAGGAATGTTACTGAGAAAAATAGGTTATTTTGAAAATAAATATATTAAATTTATTATTAATCACAAATATAAACAATAAAAATAAACAACGCTAAATAACAATAACAAACAGCGATGGTTAAATAATAAATAGATTTGTGCACGGACAATAATGTTATTGGAAACCCGTACAATTGCTTCAAGACCGAAGTGTTCCGTTCAAAGCTCGGTAATCGACTGAGCCTGAGCCTCTCTGACGGGGGCACCACTCGAATAAACTCCGAGTCTACTGCGCATCTCGAGGTCACAGTCCATGCTACAAATTCCGTGCTATACACCCTTTCTCTTAGTTTGCACCAGATTTTAATTTAGGCCTTTTTTTCTAATAATTATGATTTAATTACTTTAAATAATCTCCTTTTTATTTTCATTAATTCTCATGAAAATCAATTAATTTCCTTTGACTGCCGCTTCTCCCATTTGACAGTGTGACGTATCCCCTCTACTTCTTGGCTCGCGGTCCGCTTCTTCATAGTACAATCCTCTATTGTTTTTCGTTTTTCTATAACAGCTTCCTCAGGTGTTAGTGCATTTTCCTCTGGTCTTGTTTTCTTCGGCACGCGACACGCTTTCGGCACGATCTCGAATGGTGATCGTTTTTCGCTGACTCGCGCTTTTCCGCGACTCCACCTTTATCTTTTCACTTTCCTTGACTGTTTATGTTCTTAGCGTTTACCTTAAGGTATTGTCGGCTGTTTTTCGCCGATTTGGCACCTTCTTGGGAAATAGCCTTTTCTTACAATAACTAACTGGTTTAGTTTTATTTTAATCACCCGGAATTTATTTGAAATACTGGTAACCTACCATTGCATTTCTATTATAAACCTGTCTGCTTATATCTTTACTCCTATTAAAAACCTTTATCTTTACTTTAAAACCTTTTAAAAGTGTGAATTCTCTCACCCTTTTAATTTAATTTCTTTCGACCATTTTATTATTTTTCATTACACAACTTTGTTTGTATTAACCTTCCTTTTACATAAAAACTTTGAATTTACTTTTTTATCCGTTTTTTGGATGTGTGAACTTCGTCACTTTAGCTAACTTTTTTATTTATGAAAAATCGTTACTTTCTTTAATAACCAATATTGCTGGTCTATTCTGTAGATTCCAGAAATATCCTTCTTTTTGGATTTCGAGTGAAATTGAACTTTTTCCTTAACTTTAAACCCTATTTACTTTGGTACTATTAACATTTATGATTTGCATTGCGCTGCGCAATGCAACAAACCAAGAAAAATACAAATACATAAATTCCTGGATTCCCATATTCCTTTAAAAATCAGTCATTTGAGGCCAAGTTAGTTTTCCTTCACCAACTTGTTGGAGTACAACGGTCATCCTGGTAGACAACCGCTGTCTCGTTTGATCTTGTTCTACTTTGCACTACATACGTCCAGATACCGATGTCTAGCATTGAAAAAGTCGAATTTTATAATAATTTACAAATTTCGATAGGCCTATTTCATGCCCCTACAACGGCTCTGCCCGTATGTGTGTTCGCACTCTAGCGGCCGCATTTTAAGTCTGATTTGGTCCGAATTTGGTACACACATAGGCGTAACCAGGGGGGGGGGGGGTTTGGGGGGCATAACCCCCCCCCCCCCCCCCATTGTAAAAAATATTTCGCACTGTGTTTACATTAAAATACGTACGCTTTTAAGAGTAACTTATTTTCAACAACTATGCAAATGTCAAGGTACAATAAATTATCGATATAATATTGCTAACATTATCTTTGGTCAAATTGGGCACTGGCACTTTATTTTATACAGGTGCAGTGTAGTGTTTCAAAGTATAGTGTTCTAGAGGCAGCACACGTAGTTTTGTCCGCCACGGATTATTTGCCGTCGCCGTTATTTCAACAGTGGCACGAAGGAGAATATTAGAGCATACATATTGGTCGGGAAAACAATCGGTCTATTTACCGCTGACGGGACGGTGGCGAACGTGACCAAATGCTCGCTAATTTCCCTTATTTTAGTATTTTCTCGTAGAATTCTACCCTTCAGCCGCTTGTAAAAACCGACTATCTTAAATAATTGAAAAATGTTTCTTCTAGTTCCTCAAATCAGGAAACACAGTGTAGAATGCTCCAAAAGCTTTTCTTCTTTTATTTATTGATTGGATGAACCCAAATATGTATATTTTTTTGCTTGCTTTTCAATCGGCGATGGAATAACAATAAAGCGAGAGTTGCTCTCTGTTCATGTCAATAAAACATTTAAAAAATATATATATATTACATAACACACTTCGTGATTGATGAACTAGACACTTCAGTTTAATGAATCCCAATAAGAATTTTAGACGGCGCGGCGTCGGAAATTTTACCGCTTGCACACTTTAAATTTTATGACAATCCGCAGCCGACAAAAAAAACGCCGTGTGTGTTCCAGGCCTATGGGGTTAGAGGAAGCGCACGGAAAGATTTGGCGGGGATGAGTCATGGTTGCTGTTCTAAAATGGGCCTGAATCACAATTATTAGAAGTCGAAAAGTATACATACCTATATCATTTTAAAGTACTTTTGGGAAGCCTAAAACGTGTTATTTTGCATCTTAATTTTAAAATTGTCTATGCACCCCCCCCTCCCCGTTGTTGTAACCCCCTCCATACGCTCGTCCTGGTTACGCCTATGGGTGCACATGTTGATTGTCTACGTCGCTCGGACGAGTTTGTAAGCCAAAAAAATCTTACTACCGGAAGCACGTTTTTTGACAGAAAATATCTATTTTTTTAGATTTTTCTACGAGAATGAATTTTGTTATATATTTTTCTAAAAATATAAATGTAGGATATTATTCTGAATATTTGGTTTTTTTACGCGACCTTATAAGCTAGCTAGCTTGGTTCAACCAAAATCGATCATAACGTAAAATATCATAAAAGTACCGGGTTCAAAGCAACGTGGTGGATTTTACCGTGCTGGCATCTTTTCATCCGAAGCCGACGGACGAGGTTATAACCCGAGTTATAACGGCGAAGCGAAGCTCATAACCCCAAGGCCACAAGGTCGAGGTGCAAACTCGCAAAGTGAGTTTTTCCTCTGCAAATGGCACGAAGAAGCGCGTGAATCCAAGCCGGGAGATTAGGTGCAAACAAATTCTACTAATATATTTCGTACACAAGGCAGCTATTCAGCACCGTCGTGAGGTAGACCTATTACCCAAATAGCTGGTTGAAACCCTAAAACGTGTAAATTTAATTTTTGAAATTCGCTCAACTCACGTCAGCCGTTCAGCTGCGTGGTCCAATTATTTCTATTTGAATTAAACAATTCTCGAGATAAGCAATTTTACGTTTAACATGGTTTTCCTTTATGAAAATCTGATTTTTCATAACGTCCTCTCCTGGGTAGCTTGTATGTTAAAGGTCCTATTCAATGTGGTGGTGTGACATCATTTTTTTAATCATTGATGTTGGCTTATCTCAAATAGTGTCTGAGATAAGTCAATTTCAAATTTAACATGGATTTTCCTATGTTTTTCCACGGGTGCTTTACGGTAGTGTACCAATTTGGCGTGGAATCGGGAGCCATAATAGGCCTAAGTAATAAATTGTATATATTTTATGACTCCATGATGCATTGGTACTTTATAAAGCAGTTTTATGTTACCTTTTCGTTTTGTACTACAGTAAATATTTTTTGAACAATAAACAAGTTTGCTTGTTTCTTATTGGGTCACGTTAGGCCTATGTTCAGTGAAAGAACTATTTAACATAGGCTAACTTGTTCTATACCACAAAGTACCAATTGTAACAGTTACATTTTCATTACGTCATTGGTGACGTTGGGTTTACTTCTATAAATAATTAACACCAACAAATAAAAACAATTACAACATTTTATTATAATAATTCTACTAAAAGTAATACAAGATAAACATCAAAAATAATACTATGTACAATATTTAAAAAAAATACAAAAGCTTTTAAACATAATTTATAATAACGCTAAAAAGGCATATTACATCACAGTTATCACTAACAAGAAATGGTAAAATCAAAACATAAAGTATTCAGACGCAGGATACAGATTCGTCATAACAAGTCCAGTGTTGCCAACCGTAACATTAGAAACAAAATATTTACCTGGATTCTAAGCCTGACTAATAAAACGTAAAATAAAACAAAAACACCACTTTTTCAAACAGTTTTATTGTACCCATATTGTTGTGTGTTCCAGCTGAGTAAGGGTGTTGTGTGTCGAGTGTGTGTTGTGGGCACGCAAAGCAGAGCATTGCGCGCGGTGTTTATAGGGGAACGGGATCACGAACATACGACTCGGTCAATGAGGCCCGGAGTGTAAGGGAAATGTAGTAGATTTCCCAAAAGAAATCGTTAAAGGCAATGTAAACCAGTATGCACAGGATTTCCACACAATTTAACAGTTAAACATCTGTTTAAAGTTAAAATAGGTACTGAACCATGCCCTGGTGGGTTGAATGGTGTTGGTGCGTGCTGGGCAGTTCACGAACCTCATCGATGCCGTGGGGCCCTTGCCTATTGCGTTGTTAGTGTTAAGTTCTCAGCTGGCCTTCTTCCAATGTTACAGTGGTTGGAAGAAAGATGTGAGCAGTGTGTATTGTGTGAATGTTTGCTCTCGACTGAATTTCAACAATCGAAAACACTGTTGTTATAGAAATAGATAAATAGTGACAATTAGTAGTTTATTAATTTTTACAATTCGTAGATTTTAATAATATTTATTTATTTTATAATAATAAGTCGACCACGCAGCTGAACAAAACTATAACCATAGTCATAGATCATGAATAATAAAATAGATCATGCATGCATACGGGTTCTGTGTGCCGAAAAAAAGGTTGTCGGGAAAATAGTGCATGATGAGGTAGCGCTAGGGAGAAATCATTGGGATTTGTTGGTGTTTCACACAGCTTCCGTCGTTTCCCCAATAGATAGCGCCACTATCGTCGAATTTCCAGTGGGACGAAATATTGCATTGGATCGGAGTTCTATTAGGTTATCCAAATGCAATGCTATAACTCACATTTTACTGATTAAATCAAATGTTCCATCTACAGTTTTATTCCATCAAGAAAGTTTAATTCTCCTACTTTCGTTGAGGCTAGAGAGCACATTTGTTTCTAAAGTGTACTGTATATAAGGGATCCAAATATAACTAACCCTACACATCAAATAAGTTCTTCTATTTCCTTACAACACTAGAGAACGGAGTTTGGCACAATTGTTTCTTAAGTGGAACATAAAACACTTGCATACTGGATAATGCCTTCCAGTGGTATGGAATGGCCGAGTAATGTTGTATGTAGGGAATCGAATCCCGGGCGATATTTTCGATCCCGGTATTTCGGGATCGCAAAAACGAATCCCGGGATCAAATTTCAACTAGCTTGATAAAAGGCCTAAAAGCATGTATTTTATGATGTAGTGATGTAGTGTTACTTACATAATTGTCATTATAACAAAATAATATTTATTTAGCATTTCTTTTGTTTAAAAAAATATTGATAAACATTATTCACACTAAAAGTAGCAAAAACATTTTACGTCAATGAGGTCGGATCGGTAGGTAGGTAGTTGCATCACAAATACAACGATAAAAAGTCAAAAACAGAATGAGGATCGTACAAAGATAAAACTAAACAAGCGATATGCAGTAGGCCTATGTATGACCAATAAATACAGATATAGCCCAGTCAACGAATGATTCTAGAAGGAAAGTCAATAAGCGGAAAGACCAACTATGGCACATTGTTTGGGGGTACCTAGTAGTATAACATACTAAAAGTCCTTGATCCTAGGGGTGGCGGAAGAGGGGGGAGGGGGGTTAAAGGTAGCATTTTTTGATTTTATGCCTATATCTCAGTAGGGGTTGGTCCTACAAAAACTATACACGTATACAAAATTAAAGCTGACAAAATTCTCTACATTTTGTATACCTTTAGTATTTTTTGTATCTGTAACCGTTAATGAGATATACGCTCTCGAAAATCGGTAATGTTCGAAAAAAACGTTTCTTCGCATTGGAATACTTTATTATTTGTTCCCCATGCGGTTTACCCTCTTGAGCTCTCTCCAGTTCTTATCTCGTTCGTAAAAAGTCAAATTATTGTGTATTTCGCCTCAGTATATTATTTTATTTTATTATTATTTCGCTATGTCGACGGAAAAAATGTTTTGTTTCTCGCTTTAGTTGAGTTTAGTTTATATAATGTCATACGTTTTAAGGAAGTCGAATTATTGTGTTTTTCGCCTTTATATTTTATTATTATGATATCCGATATATTTTATTAGTATTATATGAGGTATATTTATTTTTATTATATCCGGTTTATTTTATTTTTATTATTATTATATTGCAATGTCGACGCAAACATATTTTGTTTGTGACGAGACCTTGTACGAAAGTGGTGGGAAAGTGGCCTGTAAGAGTGCAAAAGTAATAACTTCACTGATAAGTGCCACTTTACAAAGAAATGACAGAAAAAGCTCCAACCTTGTAGGTTTGACATCCCTCAAAGTTCATTCCACATGCAGAAAACATTATACGTGAGCCGAAAGAATTGCAGCTTATGTGAAGAAACAGGCCCCTGTTTTGAAACAGCCATTGATAAGGCAACAGATTCACAAGTCGTTGTCATTGGAGAGGACTCAGACCTCATAGTCCTTCTGAGTGTGCTAATCCCCAAAGACCAATACATCATCATTATGAAACTGGGCCCCAACCAGTCTGTATTTCCACCGCTGAGGAGCTCAAGGCATTATGCTCATCCATGCTTTCACAGGATGTGATACTACAACAGCAGCCTGAAGCTGCCATAAGCAGATTCCACAGCAGGGCAATAATTGTTTCCTAAGGTGGTACGGTGCCCCGAAGAAATAAAAATCACTCAACAAATATTGCTACGACACAATCGTCAAGTCTGTGGCGAATGTGCAGCCCGATATCTCATCCGAGGGATCAGACAAACATCATAGTCATCGGTGCTACTTTCAGATACAACGGAGGTTACTCCACTAGCTTACACCCAGAGGAATGGGGGTGGGAGAAGAACGTGATGGACTGCTTAACTACCTCATCCCTATTAGAACCCAAGATCCAATAGCCCCCAGATGACAGTTTGAACCTAATATTCTGCAAGTGAAATGGCGACTGCAGCACTGTACGCTGCAGTTGCCGGAAGGCCTCAATGGTTTGTTTTACTAAAATTCAATAAAAATAAATTGTTGGTTCTTCACTCTAGGCCTAACCTATCTTTGTTGTGTGTATGTTTAATTTATTTTACCTGCCTTAACGGCAACATACTCTCATAATTTAAGTTTTGTGCACATTTATGGCACTGTACGTTACGAGTGATATAATTTTAATCCTTCAATTTCAGTATCGGCTCACGTATAATGTTTTCTGCATGTGGAATGAACTTTGAGGGATGTCAAACTTATAAGGTTGGAGCTTTTCCCGTCATGTCTTTGTAAAGTGGCACTTATCAGTGAAGCTAATTACTTTTGCACTCACACAGGACACTTTCCCACCACTTTCGTACAAGTTCTCGTCACAAACAAAATACGTTTGCGTCGACATTGAGATATAATAATAATAACAATAAAATATACCGGATATAATAAAAAATAAAATATACCGCATATAATACTAATAAAATATAATGGATATAATTTTTTTAAAAATATGCATATAATATTAATAAAATATATCGGATATAACAATAATAAAATATAAAGGCGAAAAACACAATAATTCGACTTCCTTAGGACGTTTGACATTATATAAACTAACTCGACTAAAGCGAGAAACAAAATATTTTTCCGTCGACATAGCGACATCATAATAATAACAATAATAAAATAAAATAATATACTGAGGCGAAATACACAATAATTTGACTTTCTACGAACGAGATAAGAACTGGAGAGAGCTCAAGAGGGTAAACCGCTTGGGGAACAAATAATAAGGTATTCCAATGCGAAGAAACGTTTTTTTTTTTCGAAAATTAAAGATTTTCGAGAGCGTATATCTCACTAACGGTTACAGATACCAAAAATACTAATGGTATGCAAAATGTAGAGAATTTTGTCAGCTTTAATTTTGTATATGTGTATAGTTTTTATAGGACCAACCCCTACTGAGATATAGCATAAAATAAAAAAAATGGTACCTTTTACCCCCCCCCCATCTTCCGCCACCCCTAGGATCAAGGACTTTTATTATGTTATACTACTAGGTACCCCAAACAATGTGCCATAGTTGGTCTTTCCGCTTATTGACTTTCCTTCTAGACCCCTCCTTTTGCTCATTCATTGACTGGGCTAATAGTATTCTATATTCATTGGTATGCCACAAGCGCACACGCGACGTTTTAGAGCGAGGGTTTGCTTGATACTGAAATTACTGAATCAAACTATTCACAAAAACTGAAGGAGAATTGTGAGGGAGGGATAAGGAGGATAGGGTAGAAGTTAGACATAATCACAATCGAAGGTCGCATAGAAGCAGGAAGCAGGTGCAAGTAAAGATAAGGACTGATGACATCACCCTGTTATTGTAAACAATAATCACAGACACTACGCTTACACTATCTTACTCTTACTACGCCAATAAGTGTATACGATATCCCGACTACCCGATTAATATTACTGTTTATTCAAGTCATTTGTTTGAGTGTTTATTTAGTTCACTACCGTAGGCTACTTATAAATAAATAAATTATGTTATTTATTTAGAAAATCTATTATTCTCTTGATTAAACAGTACTTGTACAAGTCGAAATACCTTAAAACGTGTACATTTTCTAATCCCGAAATCCCGGGACTATCATTTTACAATCCCGGGATTGTCGTCGGGGTAAATCGGCCCGGGATCCCGGGATTGGATTCCCTTGTTGTATGTCAGCGATGTTAATCAAAATGGATTTTTGTTTCTTCAGACCATTAGAATAACTTTCCTACACTGGGAAGGGTGTAATATTTGAAATAGTTTTATTTATATTGTTCATTATTTTTATTCATAGATGTTATTAATTTGTTGTAGTTCTGGTTTTTATATTTTAGAAGCAATATACTGCATTATGGTTTTGATACTAACGCCATTAAGTGGTTTTGCCTTTTTTTAAAATTATAAATATGGCCTATAAAATAAAAGTTTGTTTCAGAAATGATTTACTGACGTGTGATGAAAGGTTCTACTACCGCATTTTCTCTCTGTTGTATAAAAAATGCCTGTCATTCACGCAAAAACTCTGGCCCTACTTCGCATGCCTCATGATCTAGGTCACCGCTATCCAACCACAATCAAAGTGCATCTGTCCTAATCATTCGACATTTCCGTAAAAATATCAGAGTACACATTAGGCCTAATCTATTTGCATTTGCTTCGCCGCTAATCGCCGCGGAGTTTGGTGAGCGAGGTCTTCTAGAAGTTCAGTAAAATACGTTTGAAATAAAAATCATTTGTGAAGTGGATAATAATTGTATCAATGAGCAGATCACAGCTTGAGAATTCATGACTGTGTAGGTTGGAACATAAACAGTCGTTAGTGGACGAAAGCGGATGTTCGCTAACAAATGTATTTCATAATTTCATAAATATTAAAGATAGGCTACAATCCTGAAAAATGTAAAAATAATAATCTCAATCAAAATGGCGAGATCCACGCAAATGTCTAACTGGAATAAGACAAGTTTTGAGTCAAAAACTGGAAGCTGTTTGATGGATGATATTTTATTTGTGGCATTAATCGCAGAGAATTGGCCATTTATTATTATTAATGATTAATAGGTACGGTATACCAATGGTCTTGTAACCGTAGCATTAGCATAGCAAAATAATAAATCCAAACGTTTTGGAAAAGTGATACAAAATTTCTTTTTTTATTTAATATAATTGATTTATAAAATGTTTACAGGTAGGCCTATATAGTATTTCCTTAAGGGGGCGCTTCCCTGCCCGCCATATTGAATCTTATTCCCATAAGAGCAATGCTACAGAATAAGTCATTTTTTCCGTTAATTCGTGGAATAAATTTAAAAATTTGGTTTTATTTTGAAGTACTGTCATATGCGGATGTTGATTGCCTAATACATTTTCAAAAACCGTTTTATTGTTTTCATAAACGTATGATATAAATAGTAAAAAATAGTAAACTTTATAAATTTTTACTCAGTTGCAAAAAGAGATATTGCAAAAATCCTTAGCAATCAACACCCACAATCTATTTTACTTTAAGAAAAAAAAAATACAGCTTTCGTTTTTTAACAAAAACAGCACAAAAATATGCTTAATAGTAAAGGTATGTTTTGGTTATTTAACATTGAAATTGTTACCCAATATCGTAGTTTTGAATGTGGAGAGCCGAGCCTTAAATAATTACTGTAAGTACAGAACAAAATGGCGATTACAATAATGCAATTAATATCTTTCAGATATTTATTGTACGCCTTCAATTCACAGCGTTATAAATTGAGCTTCATCATAAAAACTATGGCGGCAAAAACAACATTCATTATACCAGTTATCTCATTGTATTCTATAGTTGTTTCACGTGTGGGCGTCAGTAGCTAGCTGCTCGGAGGTCTAGGTGCATAATGTCCAAATGACCCCCGACTGCTATTACCAGAAAAAGTAAATTCAGGAATCTTAAGTCTAATATTTTACTTATTATAGAATGGGTTCAAATAACGATACTGTATGTTAATTATTTGATTTAGCTTTTTATTTAACTACAAAGTTAAGGGTCGGCTCTAGTAAAACAGAAAGCAACCTACGACTCCCTATAGCGGCGGTAGGTTACGCGGACATTGCTCATCCTAAATCCATTTAAAACCCGCAATTATTCAAATAGCGTTTTTAAAAAAATACCAAACTCTTGGGCACAAAATTCTTCATCCGAATGGCTTGGTAATTTTTCGCTATAATTAATAGTTACAACGTAAAAAAATATTTAAATCACCCTATAGCGGCGGTAGGTTACACGGACATTGCTCTGCCTAAATCCATTTAAAACCCGCAATTGTTCAAATAGCGTTTAAAAAAAATACCAAACTCTTGGGGACGAAATTCTTCAGGCGAATGGCTTGGCAGTTTTTTGCTATTATTAATAGTGACAGCATAAAAAAATATTAAAAATCAATTTTTTAAATTGTTAATAAATATTAAACAAAAGGTTTTTCTTAGTTTTGGAAAAGCCATTTGCATGCATATTGGCCATAGCTTTAAAATGCCATATCGTTCATAATTAATTATCCGATCAAAAATAAAGGAAAAATTTGGATTTTTATTTAACATTGGTCTTATGGAGAGTCAGCCAACATGTTACAAGCCTATATTGTTTACAAACGAATTGCGGCTAAACTAAGCCGAAATCGAAAAAGTGTTATACTACATTTTCGACTTATTTTTGCATGTATGCCCTAGAATCTGATAGCCTAGAGCCTGATAGCAGCTAGAAAAACAACTACACAAATTGTTCAATTTCAAAAAATTGTGGTTTTAGGCTAATTTTGGTTGTAGACAATTACCAAGAAATTATGTTTTTTGTCGATAACTCGGTTATCCTTTGACCTACTGAAACTACAAAAAAAGCATTTTGTCTGTCGTTAAAAAAGGAAAATATTTTGTTTCTTGTACATTTTTTGTAAAGTTAACGGTTTTAAAGATATTCCACGTTAAAAATTTGTAACGGCCGCCATTTTGAAAATTATAAAAATAAATTCTTTGTGTTTGGTACACTTGTTAATCGTAACATATAAAATGCTTATTGCAAATTTGAAGTCGATATCTTATCTATTTCCATAGTTACAGTGAGTTTTTGTAAAAAAACAAAATGGCGGATTACGGCTAAACTAAGCCGAAATCGAAAAAATGTTATTTTACATTTTCGACTTATTTTTGCATGTAAAATCTGAATCTGCATAGCCCGCTACGCTTTACTGAATCACCCTGTATAGCTCAACTGTATAGCTCTCCAGCTACAAGTGTAAACTCGGCTTTAGGCTAATTGTCTCGTTTCAGTATATTTACAGGAAAACAAGCGAAGAGGCAGATGCGCTATGAACATCCGTCGCTCACTGTCCCTCGAGTCCGCCTGTATAATATCTTTCGAATTGCCATAATAATACGGAATAACATTAATTAAATATTCAGTATAACGTGTAATTTTTAACAGATATTTTTACGACAAAATCTCCTAAAGCCCCCTTTGTACCGGCCTAGCTACGCACCTGAATTCGCCAAAAACAGAACTTTATCTCTGTAATGGAGGTACAGAGTCCCCCCAGAAAATACTAAATTGAACTACTGTATAAAATAGAAACAAAACGAAAACTCGCTATGCAACTCGACAGCTGACGCGAACCCACGTTCCGTTATCACATGCCAAGGTGAAAAAGCAAACTCAGGTTATACAAATTAACAAATCTGACCAATCACAGGCCTCGTTTGTTTCGTCAGTGAACCATTTCTTAACGTCATTTTGATTAGTGTTCGCGCGTAAATTAATGCTAATAGAACAGCTGTTTGACACATGTGTAGTAGTCAGTTTTTAAGAAGGTGAGTTGAAGGCGTGTTAGTCATTTGCAATTTTAGCTATTGAAACGAAAACTGCCTCTAACCGCATTTGGTGAAAACAGTTAACGCAATCAAAACACGGGAAATAAACGGTACCAGGAACTGGCACGTACTTTCTCACAAACATATTTAAATTATGAAACAGACTCACTGTGACTTCATAATTGTAGGAGGGGTAGGAGAGGTCATATTAAAGTAGATTAACTAAAAAAATATTATTATTATTATCTAGAGAGAAAACTATTCAATCGATTTCGAACAAATTTTGCACTAAACACATCAATTAGGCCTGTATAGATGCACGAAAAAAGGTTTTGAAAAATTTTGAAAAACAACTGCCTTTACGGCCAAAAAACCCCAAAAATCAGTTATTATTATTAGCTAAAGGAGAATTTTCATGAAGATGCGGTTTGTCGCATATGGTAGGGTACAGTAAGGGCTACAAATAAGCCAAATTTTATCAAAATCGTTAGAGCCATTTTTGTATAAAAACAAATAATAACTGATTTTTTGGGGGTTTTTTTGACAAAAAAGGGGGTTGTTTAACTGACATGTTTGGTGCAAATTTGTTCGAAATCGATCGAATAGCTTTCTCTCTTGGTTTATATAGCCTACATATAGACTTACAGACATACAGACAGGCGTACAGACAGGCGTACAGACGGACATACAGACAGACATTTTGTAAAAAAACACTTTGAACTCAGGGGTCCCAAAACGGATATTTCCACAAAAATCTCAACATCGATTTTTTTGCGATCACTATACTTTCTCTATAGCCTACTATAGTATAGTGAGAAAGTAAAAATGACAGAGACTAAATTATACCAAAATGACCATGCACTATCAAGTGAACAGGCAGGGAACTATTTTGACAATATGGCCAAACGAATGGCTAACCTTTTTCTCTGCGTTGATTGCTTCCTTATATTATATGACCTCTTTTTGTTCAGTTAATTTACAAAATATACTTAAAACATTAAGTTACGTCAGTCAACTCATAATTCAATATTTATTTAATAGCTACCGTGAAATAAGGCTAGGCCTTATTACATGTATATTTATGCTGTTTATAGGGTATGCATACGTAAAGGCCTATACAGGTGTCCATTTTAACTGGGCCACCATTGGGATCTCCAAAAGTACAAGATTTAAAGCAAACTTTAAATGGGGACTTCAGTACTTTTTAGTGACCATTAAATGAATTTTAAATTTCAAAAATTTGCCGCTATTTTCCAATATGGCTGTCAACTTTCGAATTTTTTATGGAACACCCTATATTTTATGATGGTTTCGGGTTTTGCAAGTTAATTTGAGACGTTTTTGTTCATGGTTTTTTTTTATACGACGCCAAAAGTTAGAAGGGTGTAAAAGTTTTAAAAACACTTTAACTTAAACTGAGCGCTTAAATGATATTTTTATATAGAAACGTTTTGAACCAATAGAAATGCTCTTAACACTAATAAAGCATTTTTTAGGTAGACAAATAACTTTTTTAAATCAACAAATAAGAATTTTGGTAATTTTTTAAAACCATAACACAGAAGAATTAAGTGCCAAAACTGCAAATTTGTCACACATGAAAAATGAAGTTGATAACAGAGGTTCTATATTAGCTGATTCACAATCCAAAGTTCAGTAAAATAAAAATGGTCATAAAGCATAGGGTGTTCCATAAAAGTTTCGGAAGTTGGCCGCCATTTTAGTATATAAAAACTGCACTTCAAAATGAGAATTTTTAGCATAATAATCAGGGTGTCGTGCCATCTCGTCCAAGTGCCATCTCGTCCAGATTCCACGAACGTTAATTCTCTACCTGCTAACTAGTGCCATCTCGTCCAAAAACCTATGCTATTGTTTACTTGACAGGTCTACAAAAACTATTGGAACGTTTAATTCTTTTTATTAAGGGTCTTCTATACCTTGCGTAAAACAGCAAGGTATTCGTTTACTTTAGCGTGTCAATCGAAACTACTATAAACCAACTTCAACATGTACAATATTAAAAAATTTCAAATCAAATGTTCCTTATGGGAATTTACATTGTAAAGAGCCGACATGTTTTTCTCAGCGTTCTCCCAGCGTTGCCGGATTTGTCTTGTTCTTTTTTGTGTAGAAACGAACAGTTTATGCAACTCAACTACAAAGTTGTACATACGTTTTTAAAGTACAAACCTACTGTTATCGGCCAGGTTAAGTAAAAAGTAAACATACTGTGACTAAATACTATAGCTTATAACCTTTTAGGTTTTTTAAAATTTTAATTATATAAAGTGATAATAACGAAATATAATCATACAGTTATCGGCCAGATTAAGTAAAAAGCAAACATACTGTGACTACATACTATAGGTTCATTTTTTTTTAAATTTTAATTATATAATGTGATTTACGCTCGTACGATTTACACACCACCACACAATTTCTCCGCACTTCTTTTCATTTTTCTTCGTATACCGGAAATCGTTATGTAAAAGACTACGTTGGCCTCTTATGGTGGTCGAAAACTCCATATTCCTACAGATGTTTACACCTCCCGATCAAGCATACAAATGAGGTTTAAATTGGCAGTGTCCACATGTAAACAAAGAGGTGGGAGAGGGGTGAGGGTGCTAGGCGAGGGCGCACAACCACAGGCTACCTGCGTTGCGTTCCTCAACCCTTGTCAAGTTTTCACGTGGACGAGATGGCACTAATTAGTGTGTTTATTCAACTGTACAACTGAGCTGGACGAGATGGCACTCTTTTCTAGGAAATTGGATGTTGGACGAGATAGCACTTGGACGAGATGGCACTACATCATAATCAGAGGGCTTTCGTTAAACAAAAATTTGAACAATGAGAACCAAAATATCCTGGACTCAGGGTGTTTTCAAAACTTTATACCTCTCTACTTTTAAATGGTTAGTCGTATAAAAAAAAAAATACCAAGAACAAAAAGTCTTAAAATATCTTGTAACCAAAATCATCACAAAATACAGTTCAATAAGAAGTTCGAAAGTTGTATAGTGTCTTATTAGGCATTTTGAATGTTTATCAATACCTAAAGAATTCACAATCCTACTGACACAGAAAGAAAGGTGTGCGAAATAGGAAACTGCAATATTATAATGTTTTGGTATAATGTAAAATACATTAGTTTAAAACTTTGTAATCTGTAGGCCTACTAATATTATAAAAAGGTAAAATTTGTTTGTATGTAGGAGGTAATCTCTGGAACTACTAAACCGATTGAAAAAATATTTTTACTAATAAAAAACTATCCCTGAGTAATGTAGGATGTAATTGATTTTGATAAAAACATTTTTTATCAAAAAAAGACTGATGAACCAACAAGTGTTTTTACATTTATTACCATAGCAACCAATTGAATAAAATAACAATTAAAACAGCTGATTGCTCCAATATTTCCATCAACAGCTCATTTGAAACTTTGAAGCAATTATTTGTATTTATAACTTTTGGGTTAGGTTTTAATTAAAGTTTAGACCTGAGCCTTGCTGGTTCTTTTAACCTTTATTATGGGAACCGGAGTTTTGCCTACGGGTGTCAGGTAGATGGGGGGGATCCCGTCGGCAACCTCTTGGTGCGGAGATTTGCCTACGGTGGGGGCGGGAGAAAGAGAGTGTGAGGGAGGGAGAGAGACACCGTTTCTTGATTATTAAAGAGCATCCACCTTTCTCGTAATTATAATACGACGAAATATTATAATTATATAAATATTATAATCATACTGTTATCGGGAAAATACTGTGACTAAACAGTTAGGTAAGTCCTCTAGTTTTTTTTTATTCTAATTATATAAAGTGATAATACGACAAAATATTATAATTATACAAATATTATAATCATACTGTTATCGGCAAAATACTGTGACTAAACAGTTTAGGTAAGTCCTCTAGTTTTTTTTTATTCTAATTATATAAAGTGATAGTACGACGAAATATTATAATTATATAAATATTATAATCATACTGTTATCGGCAAAATACTGTGACTAAACAGTTTAGGTAAGTCCTCTAGTTTTTTTTAATTCTAATTATATAAAGTGATAATACGACGAAATATTATAATTATACAAATATTATAATCATACTGTTATCGGCAAAATACTGTGACTAAACAGTTTAGGTAAGTCCTCTAGTTTTTTTTTATTCTAATTATATAAAGTGATAATACGGTACCTGTAAAGTGGTAATATTTGTACCTGGCAGAATTCTTTCTTTTATAGTCGCTAGAAGAGTCTCTTTGTCTCTCTTCTCTACAGGAATCTCTCTCTCTCCCCCTCCCCCTCTCGCGCCCACCCCCAACCGCAGGCAAAACTCCGCAGTATGAGGAATTCGCGGATGGGGACCCTTTCTACCTGATACCCGTAGGCAAAACTCCTACACTCCTTTATTATAACTGCTGTTATAAAATATACAAAATAATTTGATTTTAATATCTCACATTATTTACCATCTTAGCTTTGGGGTTATTATTAAGCCTACACCTTTATTATAAAGAAAACATAACATGAGTATGTGTATAGAAGGTTCCAACTGTGTTGGCGTGTGGAGCACGCAGGGGTTTCGACTAGAATTATACACGTAGTATGTGTACGATTTCTAGTGTACTGGTACGCCGTTTTATCTCACTTTAGTTTAGTTACCCTTCTGATGCGTCATCTCTTTAAACACTAATAGATGGAAGATAACACTACAATTGTTTAACTTACCACATTGATTTAAGTTATTTTAGCGAAATGTTTGAACAAACTCTATAAGGGTCTCTATAAGGGCGTGTGTGTGTAAGGGTCTCCTAATCCTTCAGGCGCCACGGCAAGGTGAACGGAGTATAGACTACAGTCAAACCCTCTAACACATGTTTACACTCATAACAACATTTTTGCAACTTGAGACAATCATTATTTATGATATTTTTCCTGTTAGGGTCCTGGTCAGGTAAAGGCCGAGACATTTTTATGCAGGGTTCGTGCAAACCGGGGCTTTGAAACGACCAGGTAGAGAGCGGCTGTCGTTCCTTTCTCCGAAATCCGTACTTTCATAAATATTTGCGATAAACGACAACTTTTAATTTCTATTTAGTCAGCACAGGATATGTCGATACATGGTTCTAAAACAGGAACGATGTAGGAACACGGTTAAAAAATATACTTTTGCCTCTAAAAAGGCTAAACACAGACATGGCTTGTAACAAAGATCTTTTCCCGTTTCTCTCATTTCTCTGACTGACTTTAAATAACTTTTTTTTTGTAGTTGACGGCGTTCGTTTTCATCTAGGAGTATAGGCTTTAGAATAATATAAAGTACCAGGAGACCGAGCTAAAGCTCGATTATAAGCAGGGCCTAGTTCGCTCACGTCAATAACTATTATTGCAAATTTCCGTAAACATCGTTTAGGTTAGGCCTATAACATTAAACAACTAAATAAAGGGTATGTTTATTTAGCAGAAGTATTCGTTGCCATGGTAACTATAAATAGATACAACATTAGGCTTACCTCTAATAAAATACAGTTTAAAAGAAAACAGATGATTATTGTAATGGCATTGAAAACATTTGCATCAGCTGTGCTTCGTTTAAAAGAAAACAGATGATTATTGTAATGACATTGAAAACATTTGCATCAGCTGTGCTTCGTTTAAAAGAAAACAGATGATTATTGTAATGACATTGAAAACATTTGCATCAGCTGAGCTTCGTTTAAAAGAAAACAGATGATTATTGTAATGGCATTGAAAACATTTG
>JAGFPH010000990.1:23322-48513 GCA_018207615.1 Philaenus spumarius
TCAAAATTTGAACTAACAGTGTATTCTAGTAGTTAAAATATGAACTACCTACGAAATATTATGTTAACAAGCCTCCAGATAAACCGCCAACGTGATCCTAACATTTGGTAAAAATCGTCAAATGTATCTGTCAAAACAGTTTTCGAATTTCCCTCAGTGTGGCAGCGGTTTTGTTTTTAAGAACTTATAAAATTTGTCCCGCCTCGCTGATAAAAATAATCTAAACAATCTGCAAGTTTATGTAAAAGCTTACAGAGTGCAGCACATTACGGGACTTGTCTTATTTAGACTTTAGATAACAGCCAACGTGGTCATAACACTTAACAGAAATAGTCAAATGTATGTAAAAACAGCTGTCGAATACCCTCAGTGAGACGGCACTGTTTTATTTTAAAGAAACTTTAAAAATTTGTCCCGCTTCACTGTTTAAAATTATTACGTTTATGGCCAACATGATCGTAACATTTGGTAGAAATAGTCAAATGCATCTAAAACGACATATTGAATTTCCCTCAGTGAGGCGGTACTGTTTTTTTTTCTTCAAAAACTAAAAATTTGTACCGCCTGACTGTTAAAAATAATACATCTCCGTAAGGTGCTGCACCCTGTATGGTAAATTGAAAACTATGTGTTCCTATTTTGTTGTGGTCTGTAAAGTGCTTCTACCTATGTCTAAATTGTGAAGTATTACATATTATTTTAATCGTCACTTTAAACATTTTGTAAATGATTGTAAAAGGTGCTGCACTCTTTTATATTAAATTGAAAATTATGTGTTCTGATTTTGCTGTGGTCTGGAAAGTGCTTCTCTCTACGTCCAAATTATGAAGTATTAAATCATTTTGAATCATTACTTCAATAAAATTAAAATAAATGTGATATTTTGATTATTGCCAAAATAAAGATTCACCATTTTTAAAGACAAATTGAAGTAATTCTTATAATACTTGATTTAAAAATAGAAAGTTAGTTCAATTTATATTTATTGTACATGGGTAGCAACCCTGTTTTAACTCCTTAGAAAGTAGGTAATTGCAATGTATAAACACTCTTGACATTAATATGGACAATCTGTGAAACTTTTAGTGAAATCGGTCGAATAGTTTTTGAATCTATAGAGGGCAAAGAAACAAACATTCATTTTATAAATAGAGACATTATAAATAAATAATATGTGAGTGACTTTTTAACTCATAACTTCAGTCTTGAAATAATTGGGTAAATAGAAAGAAAATATGGTTTTTGGTTTTGGCTGTAGCAATTAACTATTGTGTGAAATGTGTTTAAAGTTTATTTCACAAACAACCTGATTAAAATATGTTTTACTTTGCAGAAGAATGTTTCCTGTTGTGAAAGTGGGAGTCAGTGGCCTGGACCCCACAGCCATGTATTCTGTCCTTCTGGAGTTTGTACAAATAGAACAACACAGGTAAAAATAGTTTAGGCCTAATAAAGGGTTTTTATACATGTTTACTGTACGGTAACATTATAAATATTTCTATGTCATTGTGACTAAAAATTAGATTTTAGTGCGCCTAAGTGAAATAAACATCTAAAATCAAGTATGTACAGATATTTTCTTTTAATATGCTTATATTGTACAGAAACTTCAATAAAATTGTTGCAAACCAATTTCATCTTGCTCACCTGTGTTTTGTATAGTAAATTGTATTTCATGCAGAAGTTACAAGATGATATGTTTCTTATCAATAGTTTAAACATTTCGCAATAATGCGTAGAACTTATTTAACATTGGTTATAGCCAGCATGTAGGCATGTAAAAAAATCTGAAAGTTTAATGTGCTAATATCTAAAAATTGTAAACTTTATTGTTGAATCATGAACTTTTTATTTACTTCAGGTGGAAGTATGTGAATGGAGAATGGGTCCCCGGTGGCAAAGCTGAAGTCGCACCTCCTAACCCAATATACATCCACCCAGAATCACCTAACTTTGGGGCACATTGGATGAAAGAATCTGTTTCATTTGCCAAAGTTAAACTTACAAACAAAACCAATGGAAATGGACAGGTACATAAACGCACATGTCATGTTAGTCTCTATTTCATTTTACGTTGACAAAATATTTGCAAACATTTTTGTACTTCAAAAACTATAATATGTTGTTACCTAACTACATGACATATTGCTTTTATTATATAGGACGGTTTAAGGTAGATAGTTTTTTTTTTTTTTTTAAAATGTACATTTTGCATAAATACATTAACAAATACATAAACAAACAAATAAAACCGTGCCTTGTCTGATATAAAATACCGAATCAGTCTAACGACTACAAATATGAGCGAGAAAACTGAAGAAGTAATTAAGAAGTTTCGGTTTATCTGTTTCTTTAAGTTGTCACAATGTTGTTTCAAATTTAAATCTTGAAGAATTCTATGGTAATGTGTGGTAATGTGGTAAAATGTGGTAATCCGATGGTATTTTACAACCCCTTTGTTGTATTAATTTGTATATACACTTTTTTTAGTATACGTTTTTTTCATTGAATATTAACTTCGCTTCTACGGTAACTAATAGAAGGCCCCTATTCCGTTTTTAATTTGAAACCTACCATGCAGTATGTCATTTTGAACCATTTCGTTAAATACCTACTATTTGTTGGTACCATGGAATTCATCATGATACAAATTTCTTGAAAGGATTCTAAATGCACATAGCACATAATCTTTCACTATAGGCCTAACTCTCCCTGAATGGAATTAGACATTTGAAATAAACTGGACTACACAGAAGACTTTACAGTTCACTGAAGCATGAACAGGTTACAAACAGTAAAACATTTTTGTGATTTGGGGCTTTTAAATCATTGGTAGGGAAACAAAAATAATCCCGCAAACTATTATATCATACCTAGACCAAACTCTTTAACTAAAGAAAATAAGAGGATCAAAAGAATAAAGTATTAAACTACAGTAATATAATATGTAGGCTACTTTAACTTATTAATTTTATTTTACCTGTGCAATTTAACAATATCTATTTCTTTCCAGATAATGTTAAACTCACTGCATAAGTATGAGCCACGAGTTCATGTTGTCAAAGTAGGAGCTGATCAGAGACGAGTTCTTACCTATCCTTTTCCTGAAACCCAATTTATTGCTGTGACAGCTTATCAGAACGAAGAAGTAAGTAATACAGGTTTTACATTTTGAATAAATTGCTTGCTGAGTACAATCACCTTAATTTCGTACCGTACATGTTTGCCTCTCCACTTGGCAATCCAAAACTCTTCAATTTTATCATACAAAAAATCAAAAATACTGTGAAGGAAAAAAGTACTTGGGATGACGTTACATGCAGTATGCAGTGTATGTTAACTGTTTACTTCTTCAGGTCTTTATGGGGGTGCCAATGATAAAAAAATTAAAGTTTTTTCCAATTATTATGTTTCACTAAAAGTGTTAAGGATTGACAAGTGGAGAGGCAAACATAAAGCAGAAATTAAGGTGAGCACTCACCAACAAGTAATTTATTCAACATCAAAAATACCTAACCTAACAACAGAAAATGTTATTTAAAAGAATAGATTTAATATTATTACCGGTACATAAAATATTGTTTGGTTGATTGAAAAATAAAGTGAAATCTAAACATTGTACAAAATTCATACTAACAAACACTTTTATATAAATAACTTTAGTTTTCTTCTTTAACATACAATTGCTGTTGCTTAGTTCCTATTGCTAATCTAATCTCTTCCTGTTGTAAGTTTTCATAGTAGGCCTACTAATCAAATTTCATTAAATGACAATTAATTAGTATTGGTTTAAAAACTAACAAATATTAAATAAATTAAGTCGATAAGAATTTTTTTAAATGGTTCAAATAACATATATAAACTGTTGATTTCAATTACAATCAATATTATTTTATTTCAGGTAACGTCTTTAAAAATTAAATATAATCCTTTTGCTAAAGCATTCTTGGATGCCAAGGAACGGCCAGATACTACAACAGTTTACTCATCGAGGGATTATTTGCCCGCTCAGCAACCTCAATACTCACAATGTAAGTATCATTTTGTATACAATTTACAAACACTTTAAAACTGGTTGACAGTTCACAAGTACATGGTCTAAGACTTAGGGTCTTATGGGTTAACACACTAGCACATGTCAAGTATCAAATTCAATTGAGCTTTAAAATCACTATAGTCTATCCGCTCGGCCGTGATACCTGACTTCTCGGAACTCAACGCCCCCTCCCTACCCGCTCGCCGGGCCTGCCGGTGGCAAACTAGTGGAGTTCCGAGAAGTCAGGTATCACGGCCGAGCGGATAGACTATAAGTGCTGATTTTATGTTTTATTTGTAAAGCAACAATCGCTCTTCTAATTCTGAAACAATTGCTCAGGAGTAAATCTTTCTATGTTGGAGTTGTTGACTATCTGTGGTTTTACTAACCAAGTTTGAATAAAAAAATTTGAGTCTTTAGATGAAAAACCGTAAAATAATTACGCTATAAAGATAAACTCTCTCAAGTACAATAAAATCAGTTTGATACATAATTCAGAAAGTTAATAGCAAAAAGGAGGCACTCATTACTGCATAAAATAGAAACAAGAGCTTGTATCATTTTGATATAAAATGTATGCCAGATATATGCCAGCTATATAGCCTACTAAAAAAATAATGAATTAAAAAAATGTAAAATTTATTTAAATAATTTTGTGGTTATTTCCATAGGTCTTTGTCACAAACGTATCTGAAGACAAAACCCAATTGAAAAAAGTCTTTTGCACAACGTTAAGCTCGAAAATACTATATACTGAACGTAAAATCAATGGTAGTTTAGATTAGATGGTTCTGGATTCCTGAGTTGGAGACTCCTTGCATACCAAAATCAGGTTTCTTTTGTCCCCTTTGTTTCAGAAATTTCTTGACCAAATTGGCTTCTTCTTCATCTCCTGGTTGCTGGATGCCAAAGAGCCCGAGTTCTAAGTCTGTGTTCTAGCATCCTGTAATCGGAGATAAATAAATATCTTGCAATTTCTTGGGCCTGTACAGAGTTGCCAGTTTGGTTTTTGTCAAAAACGCCTACGTTGTTAGATGTTTCCAGACGTGTCCAGTAATTAATGTGACAACTCTAATGAGCTGATCTTAGTTTAGCATTACCACAGACTTAGTCAGCTTAATGCTTGAACCTATAATAAGAAGTTTGTTCAGTGCATGCTGAGGTACTTTACATAATTCCCGTCCTTGTTCACTGTGCTCATTTCCTTAGAGCGGTTAATGCAACGCATTATGCCCGTCCCACTAAGAGTTTGGAATGAAATTCCCTCACAAGTATGAACTAAATGTGTACTGAGTTGAGTGGCTTAAGGGTTGCTTGACTATCAGAAAGGATTCGGGATTTGTCTATTTCTGTAACCTTTTGACAATCCCAAATGGGCACAGGCAGTAATCTCCAAGATTTCTGCTTAGAAGACAGTGCAGCATGTCGTAAGACTGACACTAATGTTTGTCTTTGGTGATGTATACGCCGCAGCCCATCAAATTCCTTCAGAGATTCTTGGTGTGTGTGTTGTTCCCTTACCAGTTTTCTCTGCTTCCAAGAATCACTGAAAAAGGCCTAGTAAAGATATATTCAATGTAAGATGCCGTCAGATGTCATACCCTACTCTTGAGTTTTATAGTAAGATGTTTGCTATGTTGGAATGATCAACTCAAGGTAAGCCTGTCCTCCCTTAGACTATCTCGCCTCCAACTGTAGATAGATGGGTATTGCCATTAGTCCAAGAAGGCCTTTCAAGGCTGCTTCAGAATGCTCTGCTTATGCCAAAATATGTGAATTTTCGTAGATCGGCCAGTTTGTTGCCTGCAAAAGTTTGGTAGGATTTTCCCCATCACACTACTGTTTATGCCGAATAGGCTAATGAAGACATGAAGGAGCAGTGTACATCATAAACAAATCGAACGTTAGTAACAAGGTTCGAACCTTGCGCAACTTCGCTTTTTCCTACTGCAGCAGACCGGACAAGCTCCTCTAACTTCTCATTTCCCCTTTGTCGTAAAATGTCTTCCAACATTATACAAATACTCAAATTTAAAGCATATTATCGCTATGAAGATTATTATTATGAAGATTTTGGTTATACTGTCTGTTAACCAAAACAAAACTTTATGTTTTTTTAGATAGCAGCACTTGGTTTATACCACAACCAAGTGCGTATACACAGAATGATCGTATCAGTTCTCCAGGTCTACGACAACGCCCTGCACCTTACCCACAAAGGTCCAGCAGCAGATCTAGTCTAGCTACTCCTCCACCTACAATAATAGGTAATTATATCCCATATTATTATTAATTATTGGTGTTGTAACAATGTGTTGAAAAAAACTTGTTTGAAAAGAGTAGCTAATTGTAATCTAAATAAGTAGGTTGGCATAGAATCAACGTAGCGCAAAAACTACTTAAGATACAAATACAAAAACTTAAAGTTACATTCTTATTGGGTCATAGATGTATACTAAGAAAGGTTTTTGCAAAATTTGTATTTTAAAGCATAAACATAGTGAAAGTTTGGGGTTCACGCCCAGCTGTTTAGCAGATAAAACAGCTGTTTGGATCAAAAGCTTGGCAACACAAATGTTTGTTTACATTCATTACCTTAACAACCAACTTAGGAAATTTAGAATGAGTTTATTATTCTTCACAACCAACAACTTTTTTAGGTTAGATTAACAAACACAAACAAAAATCAACGAAAAATGCTTACTGTATTGTAATTCATTCAAACATCCGTTGTTACATGTTCAGTGGCGCACCGATGGGGGTGGACGAACGGGACCTGTCCCCCCCAGAAGGTCTTTTTAGTAATGTGGATTGTATTTTACACTAATCGATCGTTGAATACGTAGTCGATATTCAATTAAAAATTACATTATTTATGATTAATTTCGTGATGTGATCACGCAAAAATAATCGTTCTTCTTGAAATAAATATGATTCTTACCCTACGCAATCATGATTTTCTTACAGTGATGTTTGAGTCTCGGCGGTCTGGTTCATGAGTTGACGGTATGCGAGGGCTGATTAGCGCCGCGTTGATAATGCTGAAAAACGGGCGTTAAATTCCCAAGATTTACGGAATGTTGAAAGTGCGACGTTGGTATCGTGGGTCCCGTGTTATACACAGCGTTTTTGAAGCTTTGTCAATATTGCGTCCTTCACTTCCAAAATTGAAACCATTCAGTCTAGGTGTTTTACAAATAATAGAAAACATATGAGGAATTGTGTATCAGGAGAGCTAGACGGTGGGGTGCACACCCAGTGCTTTCATGTACATTTTTGAAGTGCACAATAATCACTTTGAAATAAAAATTAACTACTTTCTAGTAGTTATTCTACTGTGGCCTCTCTGGTAGCTGCGCTCCATAGAACTTTGTTCGCGTCAATCCGCGTTGGCAACGCTCAACGCCCGGTTAACTTAAATTCGTTAGCTTTGATAGCGTTCGTATAACATGGCCCAATTAAATTTAAACAGTAGTTCCATTTACCCAATTAACTGACGTTAACGCGACTTTGAAAACACGGTGCTATCAGCGCTCGTGTAACGTGGCCCTAAAAGGCAGCGCACTGGGGTGCTGGCTAGACCATCACGCAAGGTCGATGCGCGGTGATCTTGTTGAAAGAATGTTTATATTGCACTATTGTCTGACTCAAGCCCGCCATCATTCACTTTAAAAAAATATATAATGTTTCAGACCTTGTGATAGGTTAAAGAACTTTCATCCGTTTAGGATTTGTTGAATATATATATATATATATATTCTGACCTGAGCTTAGTCCCCCCCCCCCCAAAGCCAAATCCTCGGTGCGCCACTGTACATGTTATAAATAAAACAGCTGATTTGGATAAAATTAAGTTAGGCCTACAACGAACCAAAACACATGTTTTCAACCAATTTCACAAATTTAGAATCAGGTAGAAATCATTTTTCTTCACAACAAACGGTTTTTTTAGGTTAGTTAAAAGCAAACAAAAGGCTTTCTCTATTATAAGTCAAACATCTAGTGTCACATATTATATTGTTTTAGCACTATTGTAAAAAATAAGCTCAAAACAAAGATAATGAAAACGATTCAAGAGATATTTAGCGAATCAAACAGTCAAATTAACTTTGTTTTTTAAGTCAGCCCCAGACCCAGCTACACAGTCATTTTAAACACAATTTTGTTTCTAAGTATTTTTAAATAGCAATTTCACGGAGTAGAAACAAGGGATACTGAAAGCCAACAAACATTTTTTTTCTGTGAAATCATATAGATTAGAATCTAAAATATTTACTTTGTGGCATTTAATCCAAGCAATATACCTGTCAAAAATTATCTCTATTTTATAAAATATAAATGTTTTTATAATTTTATCCCTTTCTTTACTCGCAGGTATGTACGCATCGGAATCATCACCTTGTAGTACGCCTCCACCTATGTTTACATCGAGTTACGCATGGTCGAACCAACCTACACCACTCGGTTGTACGTCAGTCAGCTGGTCTACAACGCCTCTGTCTGTTTCACCACCGACACCTTTAACAACCCTACAACCCAGTTCACCTTCACATACGCCTCCTAATTGTCCTTCACCCGTCACTTCGTACACAGGGTGGCATCCTTTTCCCGATCAGGGATATCAATTACACCATCAACACTACCAACCCGAGTATATACCTTTACAGTCCGAATACGCTCATACTGAACCATCCCCTGAATCCATCGACAGGAAACCTACTGAGGATTTAGATCGTCTCAGTTATAGACATTCTGAAACTTGGAACCATTTACCGCCACCTCCAACACATGCGTCAATGTGACAATTAAAGGAAGAAAATTTTGTAAATATATAAACTTAAGTGTAAAAATAAATATTAAATCAAATTAGATAAATTGTAAACGGAGGAAAATGTTTTATGTTATTAAAAATTGTTTAAACAAATTAAATCCTCAGTCATCTTAAAAATGTTTATGAAATAGCAGTACAATATTATTTTTATGCAAAATTTTCGTCTTTTCAAATATTGACTTGATTCACTACTATATCAATTATCTTTGGATCATTTTCTGGGTCTTTTCTGTTATATCCCCGCATTTACAAACTATTTTCTACAGAATGAGGATTATTCGGGATAGAACTACAAATGTGAAATATAATATTTACTCACCATTTAAACGTATATAATTGCTGGGAAAAAAATAATAAACAATTTTTAATCATGCGCAACTTTACTATTCGACTCTAGGCTAACCTATGGCAACAAAAATGCAAAAATAATAAAAAAATACCTAAAAGGTTCTAACCTAACCTATTTAGTCACAGTATGTTTACCTGTATTCAACATTTAACAGTAAAATGTAAAACAACGTCGTTGTCTGCAAAAATATTAGGCTAGAGTCGAAAAGTAAAGTTACGAGTTTGCGATAGTTTGTAAATGCGGGGATATAACAGAAAAGACCCCATTTTCCTATGGATCAATTATCTTTGCACTTTCTTCTTGTAGATCTGCATATAGTTTATTTTGGAATACATAATAGGCATAAAGTGCACATAAAACATATTTATTTTCTTTTAATGTTTCATTGTATTTTGTAAAATGGCAACTAATGTTTCTCTAGGAATTCCTATTTGTGTTAAATAAATTACTAAATGATCTGGTGCTAAAATAATGTACCGGTAATGATAATTCTAAGTTATATCATGATTATTATTGGTGATAATGGCATATAAGTAAAGTAAAAAGCTAGTAAATTTGAGCAGAAATCCACTATTAGTGTGTTGATGCAGTTGTCTTTATTCAAGGTTAAAAATCATAATTGAGGTCACTTTTCTGAACATACCTCAGCGATCTCCTTCGATTACCTCCTAAACAAAGTTAATTTGTGGTAAAATAAACAGCAATCTTATAAACATAGTTAATAAAATTCATATATAGTAGATAGTTCGAAAACCTCTATAATTTGGAACTTTTCTCACTTCCCCTCAGAAAAACCTCTAATATTCAAAAATAAATATTCCGTTAATTCAAAGTATTTTCAACTAAATATAGCCTCTAAAATTCAAATTTCATTTTACACGTGCCTCTACAATTCAAATTTCGTTACTATAATTTGAATTCAACTTCTAAAATTCGAATTTTATTAGCCTCTGAAATTCGAAGTTAATACAAAAATAAAGCCTGTTGAAACACGAACAAGTGCAGAGATACGGAGAACGACTGCCAATTCGCACATGCGCTAAGGTAAAAGTATGGGGTAGGCACGGTTTCCTTTAAGTGTTTTGTAGTGGATTCTTAAAATAAAGGTTTACCTCTGTAATTCAAATTTTATGTACACTAACCTTTATAATTAAAAGTTTCAATAATTCAAACTTCCTTTAATTCGAAACAAAATTGCTTCCCTAGGATTTCAAATTAGTGAGGTTCTACTGTATATCTTTTTCAATGATTTAAGTTTTTGTTGAGTCGAATATAATTGTATACTCTTAGTTTTTTAAATTTTTCTAAGTTTATTAACTTCCCGCTACCAATAAAGGGAAGTTATTGATTTCGGTCCGATTTTCGAAAGTCGAGTTTTCATTAAATCTCCACGTTTTGAGGTCCCAGGAAGCCATTCTGACTATTCCCGCCGAGGTGTCCGACCGTGTGTGTGTGTGTGTGTGTGTGTGTGTGGATGTATGTGTGTAAATAAATTTTTGTCGTACAGTTTCTCAAAAACGAATCAACCGATTGAATTCTATGACATGTCATTCGAAAGGGTGTATCAAAACTTAGATCTGATTAGATTTGAGAGTTAATCCATCGAGCCAATCCGAAGAAATTTAAAAAAATAACCTAAATTTTTTTTGGAATTTTTATGTTTTTTAAAAATAACTTTAAAGCGTGCAAAAAAATCATAATAAAACCATGTATACATTTGTTGTGCTTAAAAAACTGCGTCGACTGCTTTTTCGAAAATGAAAATCGGACGATGCATTCAAAAGTTATCGTTGTTTAAAAATTCACAAATTTTCGTTTTTTGGTATTTTTTTTAACATATCTTCCAGATTTCTCAACCAATCAATATAAACCTGTACATTTTCTTTTTGTGCTTTAAAAACTGCGTAGAATGCTTTTTTAAAAATGAAAATCGAACGACGCATTCAAAAGTTATCGTTGTTTAAAAATTCACAAATTTTCGTTTTTTTGTATTTTACCAAAAATCTCATTTTAAGCGCTTAAAATTCAAACTAAGCGGGAAGTTCTAGGGTTGGCCTGCACGGTCAACCAATTTCCAGATTTTTATTGTACAAAGTTTTGATGAAGTGATATTTAACAAGTCAGACAATAAATGTATTAATGCCACAACATATGTGCTATGCTTAAAACTCTAGTGTCTAAAATGATTGTTATAATAATAAACAATTTGTAAGATCAAGTTCATTTTACAACAAAAAAAGAAGAGTTTTCTGTTTTAATTTTAAAGTATTATGTTCATGTTTGGCACTTGATTAAATTATATAGTTCATAATATTATACTGAACATAATGTATAGTTGTTCATGTCTTAAAATTAAGTTAAAATTTATATTACTTCTTAACTGAAAGGAAAAGATTAAAAAAAGTGTATTGTGTTAGTTGATGTTATAATTATTCTATATTGTATTTATTAATTAAAATAATTATGATTTTAATGTAAATTAAAACTGTAATAAAATAAATTGTTTCTCTAAATGTATATAGTGCCACCAATAATTACAGGAGTGGTTTACTACAATTCTTAACCAACCATTTTAATTTATAGTTTATTAAATACAAAATCTGTTGTTATATACCGGGTGTCCCACGAAGAGGTCCCTATTTTTGAATTAATATATTAGATGCACCGAACACTCTACAAACCTGAAACTCAACAGTCCTAACATACACATATGTAAAAGAAATACACCTGAGTATCAGTTAATTCTGACACATTAGGACAAAATGGCGGGATATCAAAGAAATAGTACCTTTTCGTTAAAATAGTTTTCATCAGTCCGTACCGAAAGTAGCTACTTTCGATGTCAGCTGGTAGCAACGAAAACGATCGTTTCCCAAGCTCTAATTTCGAGCAAGGGAAAAACGATCAGCTGATTTTCCCTTGCTCTAAATTTGTTTTCCCTTGCTCTCAATTAGTTTTCCATTTGCCCGCTACGCGCTCTGACGTCGCTTTGCCGTTTATTCTTACAATTTATATCAGCTGTTCTTATTGTTCAACAATGTAAACCGAAAACAGGAATAGGTATAAATGAGTTTGGCTGTTGCATTTTACTGAGGTTTCTTCTTCAGCATTGTGTGTATTTTTGCGTCGTGATGAAAAGTACCGTTCATAACTTGTACCGAAAGTGATTTTCCGGCACTTGCTCCAATTATTCCCGTACTCGGCTTCGCCTCGTACGTGAAACTTGGGCGCGCACCGGAAAGTGCCACTTTCGGTACTAGTAATGAAATATACTATTTATTTGCTTAAGTGTTACAACATAATTATTGAATTTTAACGATGTTACTAAGCACTAAACAACGTTAGGGAATTAAAGATATAAGTAACTCATAAATAAATTAAATCTATTTGATCCATAAACCTTATTCAAACTGATGTCCATTGATCGCAATGCACTGATGACAACGAAATAGAAAACAGTCATACGCTTTGCTGAACAACTCTCGAGGTATCAACAACAGTTCCTCTTCGATCAACCTCATTAGTTCATCGTCTGTCGCAATGTTATGACAATAAACCTTCTCCTTCAAAAAGCCCCACAGAAAAAAGTCACAAACAGTCAAGTCTGGAGACCTTGGGGGCCAGTCCATGAAGCTGGCACATTTGGAGATTCCATGAAAGCAGCACATACGATTTCTTCATTTTCTATGTTTCAGGATCTATATTTTTTTTGTATTGACCCCGTTTCTAGTAGGATAGTCTTCCACTTGCGAATAGATTTCCTTGACGGTGGAACTACACCTGGGTACCTTTCCCTAAAACACCTTATTGCTTCATAATCATTTTCAAAGGCAATAGCCCAGGAACAACATTTCACTTTTTGCTCAGTTGAAAACGGCATGGTACATAAGACACTTTACAATGCAACTTAATAACAAATGCCAATGTTTATTACTAAATATGTTCATTGTTGTGGATACACGCACTCAGCTGATAGATTTAAAATAGTCTAAACAGCTGTAGCTGTTCCTATTCTAAATAAAAGTAGGTTTACCCTTAAAATACGATTGCTGATTTTGTTTTGTTTTTCCGCCATTTTGTTTGGATCAGTCAGAATTAACTGATACTCAGGAGTATTTCTTTTACATATGTGTTAGTCACGACTGTAGAATTTCAAGTCTGTAGCGCGCTCTATACGTCTGTCATATCAATTCAAAAATAGGGACCTCTTCGTGGGACACCTGGTACAAAAATTCAAATGTCACAAGACAGTATTGCAAATATTATTGATTAAAATAATTTTTAAATAAAAATATAAAGTTAGTGGGATGAGGTGACAGTATTGAAACATAATAAAGGCCTTTCAAACATTACCACACAGGACAGTATGCATATTAATTTTTGCGGTTTCAAACATTGACCACCTCCCTAAAAGTATGTAAAACTTCTTTGTGATCTTAAAAGGTTTCCATTTTATTAAGTACAGAACACTAAAAGTAGTAAATGTTTTTAATATCCATGTATTTTTCTTTTTACTCAATTAAATGGTGGCTATGGTAACTTAATCTTGCTTATTTATTTCACGACCACTCTAAAAATTGGGTTAACAAAATATACTTAATAGTTTCCTTGCCAAAGTATTTGTAGATTAAATGATAAGAAATAAGCATATTTTCAAAGTAATTGTAAAACTGACAATTGTACTATTTAATCAAGTAGGCAAAAAGTTTAGTGTACCCAACATTTTGTATTTTATATCTATGAAGTATGTTTAAAACAAACGACTGATTTTCCTACACAGAAGCATAGCACTCCCATCTCTCCACTCCTACTGCCAACCCCTCTGCCGGGATGTGGCCTTTGTTCTTAACGAACCATGTAAGCTAGTCGGAAAAATGCCTAGCGTTTTAAAAAAAGCAATGTATTGATGTGCAAATTTCTTTCGCAACTCGGAAAACCCGCCACAGATTCTCGTTCAATTAACACTTCACTTTTATTACAGTTCGTTTTTAAAACTTACCAAGGCACAGCTGATCATGTCACCGGCCTAAATGGAAAAACATTGATCAATTTAGACAAAACTCACTACTTAAAGGATTTTTGAAATAGAGTATTCTGATTTGAGGTTTTAGAATTGCACGTAGGGTAAGGCAAAATTTTACTGGATATTAATTTTTTATTATATGTAGGTGAAGCCCATGTACGTGCATAATGGTGGAGCACAGAGGCACAATATTTAAATGTGCTTGCCAAGTATGCTACAGTTGAAACCTCTGACACAATTGTGTATATTTGACCCTAGTTCTATACGCTGCTCCCCATCTTAGTTCACCCTTTGCGCTCAAAGAGTGTTTTTAAAAAAGTTCCTCTGGAGTCGTACGGCCACTGGGAGTGCTGGAATCTGTAGAGAAACTATTGAACTATGTGAACAATGCATGAATACTTTACCTCCTTTTATAACAGCTGTGTCCAACTTTGGTTTTCATATGTTATTTATATAATATAAATATAACGTCTTTATGAGGTTTAAAATACTAAGCAATACCGTGTTTTCTATTTCAAATAAGTTATAGTTGTCATTAAACAGAGCTTATTTGTAAGATATTCTTGTTTGCTCTAACCTACTTGTCAAGTGAAATCAACAAAACAATTCCAAGCTGGTGATGCCGTCCAGTCAAAATGGTAGCCAAGTACATGCCGACGAAAGAGCGGCCACTCTCGGTGGCCATGCGACCTGAGAGGACTAAGTTCACGGGAAATAATACGAGTTGTCTAAGAGTCGGGTGTGGCCACTGGTAGGGGCCTTTCGAGTGCGTTAAAACCCTCTGGGGATGATGACCATGTACATAAGGGTAACGTATTAAACATAACTTACAATTTAGTTGTTTAGTTATTGTTTTTGTTCCTTGTTTTGTGGTTCGGGGTTTTTATTCAAATCAGTGTGTAGATTAGATTTGTTCCAATTTGATGAACGGCCGGCATTGTTATTGAAAACAAATCAGATAATGTCGTGAATGACGACTGAATACAATTGGATTAAATTTTAAGAATTACCGGCAACAAACTTAATGTAAAACACACAAACGCCAAAAGAAAGCAACATCCGAATACAATTTGAGCAAATCTTGTAAGTTACTGGTATTAAAATGTAATTTTAAAAAATCACACCCAAAAGCAGTTTGCTCTAATTTGAAAAATTTCTGTTTACAAGACATAATGAAAACAACAACAGCAAAATTTTTGTGGAAAATCAACTTGAGAATAATTTGCTCAAATTTTATAAATTACCAGTATTGCGATTTAATAAAATAATGGATTCAAGTTATCGTAACTGCCAAGATACTGAATACGTATCAATTCACAAATTTCATAAAATAAACACAATTTAATTCCAACTTTTCATCACTTATCAAATTCGAGCTGTAGTAACTGTTGCGATAGTTCTCAACAACGATTGCTTTTTAATACCGGTGTTTCATAAAATTATCGCAATTGAGTTATAATTCCCACAACTGTTACCAAGGCATCATGGTGTTTTTCAGCTGAGTGAAGCATTATTATAGCTTGTCAAAAAAAATTATTCCACTCTGTGGAAAGTTTGTTATCCTGAAGTAAGTTAAAGTGATGATTAACTTTATCATACTTTTGAATTTTGTAATGTTTGAAATTGAAAAATTGCCACTACACAGTGATATATAATAGCCTATCTTTATTTACATTTACAAAAATTATACAATTCCCCAAACTTCTTCGAATGCTGAACATAACTTTGTACAAGCCAGGGCAGCTGACAGAGGATAGTTACTGATAGAGATAGACTCTTCCGTGTAGTCAACATTTACCTACAACATAAAACATACAGTATCACCACAACATTAAAAACATTTTAATTAGAAGTTAAAGTTAAGACATTGCTTTTAAATGTGACTGTCCAGAGAATACCCTCCCCCCCCCCCCCTTAATGATACTAACTGATTAGGATGGCCAGATTTCCTAAATTAGAATTTAATACCTTCTTAATTACTAAAATATCTTATGAAAGAAAGTAATTTAGTTGTATGTCCTTCCACAATTACTTGAATCAGTAGCAACAGGAAATATATATTTTTAAATAATTATTTTCCGAGTAACTTTCCTTTTTACTAAGGCCGGACATTCTGACAAAGTACAACTTTTATTCTTTCTAAAGCTATTTGGTTGACTAATTTAAATAGTGAAAATTACGTTACTTAATTTTGATACACACTCTTGTCAATGCTAATTGAAAAGCACTTTTTTATTACTGGTGTTTGAAATATGATTTTTGGTTTGTGTGTGACATCACCTTCACCTTTGTTCGAGCAATCAATAACACTTTTGCAAAATTTGTTTTTCTTTTTAAACACTTTTTTAATACTTTGTTAGCTTAAACCTCTGATTTTCCTTTTTTTAAATCTAGGCAACTAGTATACAATATATAGGTGATATCTGGTGAACATGGAGGCATGTCAATATCTGTTCTTCGGCCAATCACTCTTTTTTCAAAAGTTTTGTTCAAATAATCGCAGACTGCAGTCGTATAATGTGGTGGAGCACCATTATGTTAAAAGTAAATTTCCTGAAAGTTTTCCTGTCACTGTTCCTTCAAAAAAAGTATGGTCCAATTAGGCCAAATGATGATATTGCCCCCAAACACTCACACCTGGTTGATTGAGTTGTTACTCTAACAAAAGATTGTTACCAATACGTATAGTTATGATTATGACTGTTAACTTCTCCGCATAACTTACAATTGGCCTCAGACCACACAATTGTATTGAATAACTGAGGATCATGTTTGTGTTGGTTGATCATAAATTCACAAAACTGAAGACGTCGATCTGGGTCATCTTCAAGTAGCCCATGTACTAAACACGGAACTTTAAATTTAAGTGTGGTAACATTCTTTGCACAGACCTGGTAACTCCAGCTCAGAGGCTAAATCGTCTGGTTGATTTTCGTGGTAAATGAGTTACAGCCAAACATATAATCAATTTATTTCCTCTGTTGTGACTGTTATTGGGCGGCCAGATCTTGGTGCATCTATAACAGATTCATGTTGTTCAAATTTATCTCGTATGGCGTACAGAGAGAGAGAGGGGGGGGTTGAATTAAAATGTATACCCCATTCATTAATAATTACGGCAGCACCACTTTTATAAAAAGTTTTTAAAGAGAAAATCCATTCTTCTTTTGTTAACATCGTTACAACTGTTTAAGATAAAAACAAATTCGGAAACTACAGCTTTAAAACATGTCCAGCTGACTAGATTAATTGTTGTGTTTGTGTTGTCGCCAACTTGACAACACATAATTATCAATAGTTTGTAATACCAACTGCACGGGCTGAAACTATTGTACTACGTATTGCAGTCAATTTGTTTTTTATAGAATTTTTCTACCGACTGTCAAGTGACTTTTGAACCACTCTCTATATTCTAGATATACATGCTTACATACATACACAAGAATATATATAAATACACATACATGTTGTAAGGCTTATGTAAATCTGGGCGACTTTATCATGTAAGGTTTTGTATTTTAATTAAGACTACTGTGAAGTTATGTAAGGTTTTGTAAAGTCACTTTGAAAGTTTTGGGGGCTCCACCAGATCCTTCTTACGGATCAAATTTTAGCTTGACATGTGATGTACTCCTAAGAACTGGGTAGAAATAAGTACAGAGACCTTTTCACAAAATTATTAAATATATTCTGAAATTTCTGAAAATAATTCCTTCAATGATTATTTTCCACAAATAGTTAAATACATGTAAATGTGATACAATTAATTTTTAATCAATTTATATTTTCGAAAGTAATCAAGTGAAAGTTTACATTCGTCTAAGGAGGGCGGTGCTAGTAATTTAATTTCCCGCTCTCCTAAATTTTAAATCTATGTGTCTTAATTTTAATGATTGAATCTTAAATTTCTTTTAATTACTAGTACATAATAAAATCTGATATTACAAAATGTATTATATTATTTATAGATTTATTTGAATGATATTAGGTTGGTTCGGAGACTGGCCTCGATTACTTATGAGGTGTCTCAGAACCCTCTTTTCAGTTAATCCTAATGAACCAGTTCCAACACAATTATTTACTACAAATGATTATTTATTTTATTTTTAATTTATTTTAATGTTACTTATGATATAATCCTCTAGATATGATTTCGTTTGTTATTTAATTTTAACCCTCGAGTTCTGTCTTTACAATGGAATGAAATATTAATGCTACTTACATAATTTTTGTTCCCACTCTCACACACTTTGCACTTTTATTTGATTTTTATAAACTCCCTTATTGACTTTTATTAATTTTATGTTACACTTCACTACTGCACTTTATTCCTTGGTTTTGATGGTTTCTGGATCCATTTGATGTATCTAACTTGATTGACAACTTTGTTTAGTGATATAATAGTACAAATCCCAAAACTAAAACCCAATACAGAGAGAGTAGATCTGTAGCCTATTATTTAAATGTAACCCAACCTTCCAAAGAACTCCTAAATCCAAATAGCCTAACCAACCATATAATAAAAATGTAAATATGTAATCAGTAACCCTGTATTCAAATATCAAAATCAATTATAACATTGTATATTCATAATCAGTTAAATAAGCTAGAACTAGGCTTGTTAGAAATACGTATAACCTCACCAAAATGTAACCTTCCACCAAAACATTACCTTTATTAATTAGTACTCCATAAACCAACAATAGATTCATATTTATTAACCATCACAAACAAAGTAGTAAATTCTCACATGTTATTAATAACACGGCATAATTAAAACCAGTCCGAAATCCGTTTGTAAACAGCGGAAATACAAAAAATTATCGCACGAAGTAGGTTAAGACAACTCAAGATGGGAACTGATAAAAGTTAATCGTAATATAATTTTAGAATAGACATTAACTAACACAAATTGGATTATAAACTTTGTAAAATTATACAGGGATAGACTTTAGTATTAAAAGTAATTATAGAAATCAATGTAATGTGTGTTATAACGAAGATATGCATAAGCGTAGGAAATAAGAGCTAGCTGATAGCCTAATCTAATGCAATTCGCACACCTTTGTCAGTAAATATGTTTCGCGATTTAAAATCATGTTATCCACAATAAAAGTATTTAGTAATAATTATAACAGTATCAGAACGGACTAGTAACCCGGAAATAAGTACAAATTCAAAGAAATAATTAGCCAAAACTACGATATAAAAGGAACTATTTCTCGGAAACCGCAATTCAACTAAGACTGACGTCAGAACGTTCCCGAGACAACGGAGTGGAACAGTTCTCTGCGCAGAAGTATGGAGCATCAAAAGCAACCATCTTGTCCTTTCGAGAAGAAGTGTGAACCTTTTTCTAGAACAAATCAAAGGAAGACCAAGCGTCGGTTTAAAAAACAGAAGCCGTTCAGCCATGAGAATGTAAAGATGCAAATTGCAGTGTGTTAAACAACTTTTCAATTTTTAAGTTAAAATATTAGAGTCAGTGACAATGAAATAGCAGAGAATGGTAAACTATATTAGTACAAACAAATGAACATTAAACCATCAAATAAAGAACTTCTAATCCTTTTCAAAAACCAATCCTAAAGTTTCCTAACAACTATTTTAAAGAAATCACCAATTCGATTTACGTTCTGAACATTATTTTAATAGTAAAATTTTCATAAAATGCGTTGATTTAAAGGAATATATTAAACCTAGCCGAGTGCCTACCCTGAGATAATTTCATAGAAACTATTCAAAAGGACTTTCTTTAAAATACAGACAATTATAAGTGCCTACCTAATGAACTCTAACCGAGGCTACTGTTAACAAAAGATCGTAAATTAACCATATTTTTTAGAAACCCTATTATCATATTTAAATACAACGTATATTTTTCTAATTAATAAATTCTAAAATAAATCAATTCTTATTAACAAACTGTATCCACGGTGTATGAGTAAATTATTTATTGTATTTCTTTTAGTATAGCCTATGCATAATTCAAATTCATATTTCAAAATTATAGATTTCCCATCCTTTCAATTCATAGAAAGCTAGTTATAAAGCATATTTTATAATTTGGATCCTACAACGTAGGGCATATAAAAAAAGTGGAAATTATAAAATTTATATTTTGATAAATTGGCGCACAACGTAGTAGGCTTAATATATTCCATAAACATATTAACTGACAAAATTAGAATATATCAAACTTAAACAATATAAGAAATTAGAAAAATTTAAATATAAGTCTAACTATAAGTGATCTAGATTTAAGTTTTTATTGAATTGATATATGTGTTAGTATATAAGCAAACTATCAAACACCAACACAAACTGAATATAAAATGAACCCCAACCAAGAAGATACACCCAAATACAACCTCCGACCAACCATTCCACAAACCGAAAGAGCTAGGGAAGGACAAGCAAAAGTACTTAGACCTACAACTTCTACAGACACCGAAACAAGCGATTCTACTGCCAATACAGAAACCGAAACACAAGAAGTTACCACCATGCCCCCAACCCTAAGTTTAATTGACCAAATGGCATTATTAGTAAACAACCTACAAACCAATTTAGAAACTAAACTAAAACTAAATCAAGACGAATTAGAAACTAAACTAAAACTAAATCAAGACGAATTAGAAACTAAATTAAAACTAAATCAAGACGCATTACAAATCAACATAGAAACACAATTAAAATCTAACCAAAACAAATTAGAGAGTCAGCTACAGAATAAATTCCAAATGCATGAATCTAATATAACGTCCAATTTCAAAATTGTCCAGACAGAGATAGAGAATCTTAAAGATTGTATTGCTATACAAATAGCACAAGTGGAAAATAAATTCATGACCCAACTAAACAGTTTAGAAGAGACAGTTAACGTTAATAACACTAGATTAGACCAACTGGAATATAAAATTACTAATACGATAACAGAAGAAGTACTGAAAGAGACATTAAATACACAAGAGCTAACAATTAGAGAAACATTAAATACAAACAAACAAAATGTTATGAAGGAAGTGCAGAACTTAATAGCTGAACTACCACAAGCTAGAGCAGGCCCAGATAACTCCAATCTACCCCAAATAAATGTCATGTGTAAAGGAAGCAGTATAGATAATTACAACACCATACAACCGACTTTACCTAAATACAACGGGAGACAGAGTAACCCAAACGAATATTTATACAGATTAAGTAGGTATTGTAGCAGGTACCCCTCACCTCGTAGTAAATATAATAAATAATAATAGTTAATAAATCATAATCAAGGGTCCACTAACCATAAACAGGTTATAGTGTTGGCAATGTCTTCACATACAAAACGCTGAGGTTTGAGTTCATGATAATTAAGGGAGGGGAACGCTAACAGAAAACACAGGCAGCACGCACGAGAGAGTCAGTCTGGTTTTGGAAATGATCGCGTACGCGTAGGCTCAAAAGGGGGGGTTAGTCTTGCTTTGCCTCATGGCTCAATTATAAGTAGATTTAGGTTTAACTAGTTTAGGCGGCACCAACAGAGTAATGTTTGTTAACTCCTAAAATACATGCATTACTGAATACACTGAGTACCGATTCTTGAAGATCCTTCTCACACACCGCCATCCTGACAGCGTCCGGATCTCCGCAAGAGGGGTTAAGGACTTGGCCGACAACCGGCAGGACGTCGCTAAACCGTAGTAGGACGATGGGAGCCTATATGGGAAGCGCCGCAACGTTACAACTGGTGTAGAAGTGGGATCTATCTACTGAATCACAAGGTAACTCGAAAAAATTTTTCTTCATAAATAATTATAGGTAGGCCTAATTGATTTTTTTTAGATAAAATATTTTTTTTTGAATAATCTTTTTGAATGACATAAAACTTTAAATTAAATTATCAGTAATAAGTAAATTCAGTAATTAAATTTTAAATTAAATAAATTCCAGCATGTTAGCTATTAAAAAATGTTTCTATCGTAAACGATATGCGTTAGTTTAAAAACTGCGTATAGAAGGAAAGGCATAGTTTGGTTAGTAATAACCAATATTACTGGACAAATCCTAAAGTTTACGTTAGTAAATATTTTAATTAGGATTAAGTTTAGATATAAGAATAATTGAAATTGATTATTACGCGGAAAATTATACTGAATGATAGGACAGGCGCGTCATTGCTTAATATTAAATAAGTGTATTCAGAGAGTTACATTTGAATTAAGTGTATTTAAAAAAAATATTTGGAAAAATGTCAATAATTAATTCATTAAATAAATATATAATAAACAATTAATTATTATAATAATATTAAAATTTTTGGGGATATAATTTAAAAATAAATCTTAAAAACATGGCGGCTAATATAGACGGCCAAGACTACTCAGTGCAGGAGGCGTTTGATTTGTTAAATCTAAGATGTAGGGAAGCAAGAGAGATGAACGAAACATTAAGGGAGGAATTGAGACAAACGGTCAACATTAATAATACACTACAAGAAAGGGTAGCGGTAGTAGAAAACAATGACATGGAAGTTTCTAGATTAGCAAACGAACCAGGACATTTATGGGACGTGCATTTGGAATTGGTGTCAGGATTACAAACTTTCTCCGGGGATAAACCAGGAGAGTCAATCGTAGATTTTTTACAAACAATAGAAAACGCGGCGGACATCAGTAACTGGGATAACAAAAGAAGGATAAAAATTTTAAAATTTAAATTAGTAGGCACAGCGCGAGAATTTGTTCAAAACGATGGGGGATGTATAAACGCAACTACATTTAATGAATTGGCAGGTGCGCTGACAGAAAAATTCTCAAAAAAACCCGACTTGTATTATAGAGATCAATTAGATATCTTAACACAAAATAAATATGAAACAGTAAATGATTTTGGGAATAGAGTAAAAAAATTGAATGATAGATTAATGTTAGAAAAACGTAGAAACAACGAAACAGTAAGTAAATACGCGGAAAAGAAGGCCGATTTAAGGGGAATGACAGTTTTTTTGAAAGGATTAAGGGGAGAAATAGCTAGTTTAACAAAAGAAAAAAACCCGACATCTTTTGAGGAAGCAATAGACATGGCAATAGAAATGGAAGAGCTAAAACAATTCGTAAGGGATAAGGGAGTAGAAGTAAAAACAGTAGGAGGTACGGCACAAGAAAATAATGGAGGGGATGTAGCATATCAAAACACAAAATTTTGCAATAACTGTAATAAAAAAGGACACACATATAGGGAATGTAGATTTGCAAGGCAAAATTATAGGGGTTTTGAGACACAGGGAGGATACGAAGCAAGACAGGCACCGCGGTTTCAACCACCACCCCAACAACAATACAGTAATAATTTCAGGGGAAATACACTCAGGGGAAGTGGACATTTTAGAGGACAGTACGTACAGGGTCAACAATTTAGACCACAAAATTATAACAATAATGGACATTTTAACAATACGGAAAGAGGACAAAATTACATGAGAGGAGGTTTTAATAATAGAGGCACTTTTAACGCCTATAGAGGATTTCAGGGAAATAGGCCACCATTTCAGAACAATGGAGGGGCGCAAAATCAAGTAAATCAACATTTAAACTCAACTGGGGTGAGGCAGAGCGTCGTCGCTCACCCCCACCAACAACAATAAATAATTTTAAGAGTTCGGCGCACAAAATAGTACCTATAAATAGATCGGAAGGAATATATAGGAATAATGATGTCTCAATCTTAGCGAAAATAAATGGAAGATGGGGAAGGATTTTGGTAGACACCGGAGCGGAAATCAGTCTTCTAAATTTAGATGTAGCAACTAAAATTTCTAAAAATGATGATATTATAGTGGCAGGTGTGACGGGAAATACGTTAGAAATCATAGGCACACAGTTGACTGAAGTTTTTTATAACAAAGATAAATTTATAAAAGTAAAATTTCACATTTGTAAATTGCCTTTAGAATATTCAGCAATCATAGGGAATGACGTGTTAAAGTCTAATAAAGTAATAATTAATCTCAATAATAACACAGTCATAATAGATAATACTGCTATAAAAATGATGGGATTTGAAAAATTAGATTATAGTATGTGTCAAAATAAATCAGAAATTTCGGAAAAACAATTTACATCCTCAGAAAAAAGTCAAATTAGTTCACAACCAACGCAGGGAAATAAATTTAAACAAAATCTCAAAACAAAAACCAAATTATTACCCAAGAGTACTAAACCATCAAAAGTAGAAATTTTAACTTTACAAAAGGAACATTTGGACTTTATTAGAAATCAACATAAAAATTTTGATAACATAAACGCAGGAAAACGAGATTACAATCTTTTTTGTAAAAATGACATACTTATACCAGCGAATAGTGAAATAATAACGCATTTTATAGTAAGAGGATCTAAAAATAAATATTTTGACAGCCCTAAAAACACCTTAGAACTGAAAAATTGTGACGCCTTAATAGAACCAATTGAGAACCCGCCGTTCAATATTTTGTGTGCCAGAACTTTAATAAATATGAGAAATACTAGGACATGTTTTTCAAAAATAGTAAATTTATCAGACGATGAGGTTAGTTTAAAAAAAGGTACAATGTTAGCTACGTTAAGCACTAATATATCAACGATGGAGGACAATGTGAGAGTAAACATGATTTTAGAAGAAAAAAATAGAGACTATAATTTTCAAAATTCAAAGTTAGAATCAAACATTAGGGAAAAACTAAATCATTTGCCAGAAACGGAAAAATTAAACTTTGTGGAAATGCTGTTTAAGTATAAAGATGTGTTTAATGTTGAAAACAAGAATTTAAAATCAATTAAAGATGTAGAATATCACATTGACACGGGGGTAGCCAAACCGATATATGTGCCAGCACATAGAATTCCGCACGCGCAAAGGGAAATAGTCAAGGAATTGATCAACGACCAACTAGAAAAAGGCATTATTGAACACAGCTATAGCCCATGGAA
>JAGFPH010000990.1:48613-81621 GCA_018207615.1 Philaenus spumarius
AAGGGTTCAAAACATCACAAGTATAAAGGAATTCGCCGACTTACTGCAGAGGGAGGATACAGAAGAGGCGAACACAGAGATCCGAAGGCGTAACAACCACCAACCCCGTCACCACATACAACAAAACAATCAGAGATCACCACCCCAACAGAACTACCAACAACAAAACAGGACTCCACCAAATAGAACATCCCAGCAGGATACAAATGGAAGGGACCATCCTTACAAAAATTCAACCTACCAACGACACAATTTCCAGAACACATATTCTCCACCGTATCAACAAAACAACAGATTTCGAGAGAACTATCAATACAGAAACGGATATGACAGACAACCAGGACCAATTAGAACAGATTTCAAAAAGCCTACATACCAAAATCAGAGACCCAATAATTTCCAAAACACTGACCGTCGACCAACACAATATCCCACACCCGAACAACAAAGACTTTGTCAGATGTTAGCTACAACTACGAAACCGATACCAGCAGAGGAGCCTAACTCAACTCAGGCAGAGTTAAACTCCAAAGCACTGGTGTAGGAAATTCAAAAGGATCATATTATGGCTGTACAAGTGAAGGTGAAAACTATCAACTAAACCTAACCTCACAAACTACCCCAGTGCAAGTAAACACAATAATCTTCGGACAAATGCCAGATAACTCAGAACAAAATCTCCAACACACCATTCTAAATATCTACTGTGATAGAGAATTTCTATTACAAGAAGACCCAACTGAATCTCAAGAGGAAATAGTAAACTATAAGTGCCCTGAAATAGAACTTAAATTAAACGGAATACCAACTACTACACTAATCGACACAGGCAGTTCAATAACTTGTGTATCCGATACATGGTTTCAAAGAAATAAAGATAACTTAAATCATTACGAAAAGCTACCAGTCAACAACACATATATAACAACTGCGCTCAACGGTAAATCTAAAAGAATATCTTATATAATATTATTAAAAGCTGAAATAGGACATTTGAATTTTGATATACAGTGCATAATAGTGCCATATCTAATAAAAGAATGCATACTTGGGATGGACATGATAAGATTAATGAGAATGACAATAAACTTTAATGAGAACACATTGATAATGTATAATAAACACAATGAATTGTTACAAATAAAGTTTGGAGAAGAATACAGCGAATCGATGAAGTGCAGAATTTTATTTTATGACAATAATGAAGAAGAATGGATCAACGACGAAGTGCAACAGACTGAAGAAGCTAACAATGAAATCCGAAACGTAATCAAAGACAATGATAAGTTAAAACTAAATAAAAAGGATCACAGATTTTGGGAAGAAATAATACAGAACCCCTTTAAAAACGACAAAACTTTGGAACAAAAATTAGAATTAACAAAAACTAGAATTCAAACAACACAAGCGAAGAGAGCAGAGAAATTCAACAGGACACATAAATTGACCACTTTCAAAGAGAACGATCTAGTATTAATTAAATCATTCCCTCAATCAAGTTTAGGCTATGGGGAAACCGCTAAATTGTTTACAATATACATAGGACCATTCAGAATTCTTAAGAAAATTGGCAAAGCGACGTATACCATAATAGATGAGAAGAACAAGACGTACGGACCTTATCACATCTCCTTACTAAAAAGATATATAACCGACGAACTTGTACAGACCACACAGAACAATTTAAATGATCAAACAAGACCTGAAAGACCAATCTAACCTACAAAAACCAACAGAATAAATATGTAAAACCTACCTAGATGTACCAACAGAAATGACATAATATCAGAGACAATGGTATCACAAGTATTGGAAAATACATAACCCCCATATACACAAACAATGTGATGTATAAGTGTATGCAAAACTAAGTACTACGTAGATAGTTACCAGTGATTCACAAGTGAAGTGTTCCCTAAATACCCCTAAAAACCATGTCGAATGACGAACTTAATGGTAATTTATTCCCCAAACAGATATTATGTACCCCAGTGATTAACCCCAAAAACTATATTTGAACTATAACGTCAAAGAATCCCCAACCCCTTTATAAACAATCCACAAACAATCAAAGAGTGTTACAGTGAAATAAACTTTGTTAACCACACACTACAAATATGTTTTGAACAATGGTAAAGACAGTGACCCACTTACAGAATTAGGTTAAGAAGCATCTGTGCCACAATGTTTATGTTAAACCCAATTAGTATATTATGTAAGTTATAAAACATTTATGTTTGTCAAGTCATACGACAAGAGTCAATACAATGACTAACAGTTAATTTAATAAATTAGGTTAAGACAAGTTCAATGTTAAATGTTCATATTAATAGTTAATTAGTTATTTATTTATATGTTATTTTGTGATTTGATACTATTATCAAACAAATTTTTGACTCAAGTAATCGCAAAAATTAATTTGAGGGACTAATCTATAATAGTACAAATCCCAAAACTAAAACCCAATACAGAGAGAGTAGATCTGTAGCCTATTATTTAAATGTAACCCAACCTTCCAAAGAACTCCTAAATCCAAATAGCCTAACCAACCATATAATAAAAATGTAAATATGTAATCAGTAACCCTGTATTCAAATATCAAAATCAATTATAACATTGTATATTCATAATCAGTTAAATAAGCTAGAACTAGGCTTGTTAGAAATACGTATAACCTCACCAAAATGTAACCTTCCACCAAAACATTACCTTTATTAATTAGTACTCCAAAAACCAACAATAGATTCATATTTATTAACCATCACAAACAAAGTAGTAAATTCTCACATGTTATTAATAACACGGCATAATTAAAACCAGTCCGAAATCCGTTTGTAAACAGTGGAAATACAAAAAATTATCGCACGAAGTAGGTTAAGACAACTCAAGATGGGAACTGATAAAAGTTAATCGTAATATAATTTTAGAATAGACATTAACTAACACAAATTGGATTATAAACTTTGTAAAATTATACAGGGATAGACTTTAGTATTGAAAGTAATTATAGAAATCAATGTAATGTGTGTTATAACGAAGATATGCATAAGCGTAGGAAATAAGAGCTAGCTGATAGCCTAATCTAATGCAATTCGCACACCTTTGTCAGTAAATATGTTTCGCGATTTAAAATCATGTTATCCACAATAAAAGTATTTAGTAATAATTATAACAGTATCAGAACGGACTAGTAACCCGGAAATAAGTACAAATTCAAAGAAATAATTAGCCAAAACTACGATATAAAAGGAACTATTTCTCGGAAACCGCAATTCAACTAAGACTGACGTCAGAACGTTCCCGAGACAACGGAGTGGAACAGTTCTCTGCGCAGAAGTATGGAGCATCAAAAGCAACCATCTTGTCCTTTCGAGAAGAAGTGTGAACCTTTTTCTAGAACAAATCAAAGGAAGACCAAGTGTCGGTTTAAAAAACAGAAGCCGTTCAGCCATGAGAATGTAAAGATGCAAATTGCAGTGTGTTAAACAACTTTTCAATTTTTAAGTTAAAATATTAGAGTCAGTGACAATGAAATAGCAGAGAATGGTAAACTATATTAGTACAAACAAATGAACATTAAACCATCAAATAAAGAACTTCTAATCCTTTTCAAAAACCAATCCTAAAGTTTCCTAACAACTATTTTAAAGAAATCACCAATTCGATTTACGTTCTGAACATTATTTTAATAGTAAAATTTTCATAAAATGCGTTGATTTAAAGGAATATATTAAACCTAGCCGAGTGCCTACCCTGAGATAATTTCATAGAAACTATTCAAAAGGACTTTCTTTAAAATACAGACAATTATAAGTGCCTACCTAATGAACTCTAACCGAGGCTACTGTTAACAAAAGATCGTAAATTAACCATATTTTTTAGAAACCCTATTATCATATTTAAATACAATGTATATTTTTCTAATTAATAAATTCTAAAATAAATCAATTCTTATTAACAAACTGTATCCACGGTGTATGAGTAAATTATTTATTGTATTTCTTTTAGTATAGCCTATGCATAATTCAAATTCATATTTCAAAATTATAGATTTCCCATCCTTTCAATTCATAGAAAGCTAGTTATAAAGCATATTTTATAATTTGGATCCTACAACGTAGGGCATATAAAAAAAGTGGAAATTATAAAATTTATATTTTGATAGTGATTATAAAAATATTTTATTACTTGAATGATTTATCTTTGGTTACTAATGATGAAATTACTTTATTAAATAACTAGTGGACCCGGCAATGCTTCGCTATTGCTTTATTTAATTTTAAGGGTAGTTATCAAATTTCATTCTTTTGACTTAAGTTATTGAATTGCAAATGGTGTTTATGTCAACAATTTATATAAAAAATTTATATAAACAATATTTTAAACAGCATATATGTAAGTAAATAGATATGTAACAACCGATGTTTGAATTGAATTATAATACAGTAAGCATTTTTCGTTGATTTTTGTTTGTGTTGTTTGGCAATCTAACCTAAAAAAGCTGTTTTGGTTTTTGAAGAATAATAACCCGATTATAAATTAGAGAAATTGGTTGCAAATAAAAGTGTTTTGGTTCATTGTAGGCCTAACCTAAAATTATGTTCAGTTTTTGATCCATAACAGTTGTTTTATTTATAATAATATGTAACAACCGATGTTTAAATTGAATTATAATATAGTAGGCCCAAGCATGTTTTATTGATTTTTGTTTGTGTTTGCTTTGAATTTGTCAATCTAATCTAAAAAGCTATTGGTTTTGAAGAATAATAAACTGATTATAAATTTGCTAAGGTTGCTATGGTAATGAATGTAAACAAACATGTGTTACTTACTAAGCATTTTATACAGCTGTTTTTGAGCGCTATGGTCTTGAGTCCATACAAAAGAGGCTGTTTAGTTTTTTCCAAATTTGAAATATTTTCGGGAAACTTTTCAAATTTTTCTTTATATAAAAACCTAGTTCGGACTATTACGAACATTTTAAAACAAAAAATTGCCAAATTGGTCCAGCAGTTTTCAATTGATGCGATTTCAAAGAAACAGCAATTCATTTTTATTATATAGATTGATGTAAAATGAAAATGATGCATCTCGAAAGGTTTGGTCTAAGTGTTGATTGAATTTTAGTTGATGACAGACCTCGTGTTCTCTCCAAAACTTCCCCACCACACAGTTTCACGATTTGGATTTTCCTTTGATTGGTCTATTTGAATTTTATATTGTTCTGATTGGCTTTTCAGTTTTACAGATTTGGCAGTATTTATCGCGTGTCTGCACTCGTTGATTCACACAGAATAACACAAAGCAGTGTATTTGTGTCTTAAGTAATTTAAGCTGGTACATCCGTTGTAACTTCCTGTTGAAATACAAAGCTAGTCTGGCCTGTTTCTGTAGATTCATTTATTATGGATTTATTTAAAATTTATTTTATAATATATTATTAAAAATATTTTTTTATCGCTGATGTTAAAGACATAGGTATTGGTGTTTCAAGTATTTGTGTTTACTTACCAATACTTACAATGTACAAATATGCATACATATATACACACACACATTGTTTCATAAGCTATAAGTAATTAAATAAGTTCAAACTTTAACAATTCAAAACTCACCTGACCATGAGCCATAGCACCGATGACTATCGCCACAGGGTCTTCTGGAGGGACAATATCCTTTGGTTTTACCACTTTCTTTGCTGAGAAAGATGTACAAACCTTTCGACAGCCAACTGGCAAATGATCAGTTATTGGATTCTTAATCACTTTAAGTAGTTTCATGGATCCTTCAGAGGCACGGACATTAAATTTATGTAGCAGCTGAACTGTAACACAAGGAAATTGTTTTTGGATCACTGTACTGATCTTTAAATATATAATATACGGTATTACGTTAGTGTGTTGAAGACATGTCTTGATCAGAAGGGTCCGACTTGCCCATGTTTTCTGTATACGTAATATGTATGGAGAACGGACATTTAGAAATTTGTATTGTTGGATCAACCAATAAACCACTACTAGGAATAGAAAGTTGGTGGTTATCGAAGAGAAGGGATTTACCAGAAGAGCAGCAGTGTAGATTGGATGAGTTTAAGAGAAAGATAACTTAGTGTTTGTTCAATTAATTGCAGTCTCTTGGGAGAAGGCTCGGCATATAGACTGTGTTTGTAGTTCCTTTTCTCTGTAAGTATATTTCCATGTCTGGAATAGTTAGTAAAAGTAAGTCACCCTTATAAATTTATTTATATTTTCCCCCGATTTCCATATAGTTCAGCTAATACGCTAAAGTCTTCTCCTATTATGTCGAAATTAGCCACATTTAACAGTATGCCTACCCCATTTATTGTAGCTGCTGTATGTTCATGCCATTATATAGCATTTTAGAACGATGGAATGGTTTTTATTTGTGCTGTATATGCAATTGTTTCCATCATTTAATAATATTGGTGAATATGTCGTATAACTTTTTAGTGCAGGTATTGTCCGTGATTCCTCTAGTGCAGGTATTGTCCGTGATTCCTCTGAAAATATTTAAAATGCAGTTTGGTGTTGTAGCGCTAACAAATTTTGCTATAGTGTAACAAATAGTTAATGGTCCCTTTTCATCAATTTTAGAAGGACTTAATTAATTGTATAACACTTGGAATCAGACAACTGATTAGGTAATAGTTAAAGAGGTTTTGCAATAGAAATGTATTTTGTGATTATAGTTATCAGTATTTTTCTGTTCTTTGAAAGATAACAAAGTTATAAATAGGTTTGATTTATAAACCTTGTAGGATTGATTTCAATTTCATTTTTTGCAATTTAAATAAATTCCAACATAAATTAGAAAAGGAATTTGGATTCAGGTTGATTTTGTTTGTTTGTTAAAAGTAATAACATGTGTACACAAAAATAATTAATTTAAGAAAAGAAAAATTAAGGCTCAATTTTCCAACTTGCAAGCTGAAAAAATCATACACACACACTCGAATCTCATATTCAGCTAAAAGTACTTTCAAAACAGGCTGTACGAAGTTAAAACATCCTTTTCCCCTAATGTCACACACCAAATCACCAGTTCCTTGGGGGTACGAGTTGTGGTGTTAGGAAGAAAAGACGAGGAGAAATAAAGTAAATAGTGTTAAGGGTAGTTACAGAACTGCTGCACTACCTTGATTTAGTAGCTATAATTAACTGGTAACGGTAAAATGTTACCAGGTTATTAAATATTCCAGTTATGAACATCACCGCTATAAATTAAGGAGAATATCAGGCAGTGACTACAGCAACAAATTACTGCAGGAGCTAAAATAATTACTAAATGGTCATCATTCACATAACGCACTAGATTCAGAATGCAAGTTGGAAGTAAAGAATACGTGTAAAATCGCAGCTAGTCTCGGAAGTGCCGAACCAGCGTCTCCGGCATTTCCGGAGAGAATCAATTGACCAGGATGCAGTCTCTCGCCGACTAGGCCGCTTGTGTAGTTCCTTTCCGTACCCTTTAACTGTGATTATATATCATGTAAATAGGAAGAGTCAGCAGGGTTTGTGTATAGATAACTAAGCTTTGAATTATTCTGCAAAATAAAATAAAAGACCGTAGTTAAAAAGAAAGTTTTTCTTTTCCCACAGACCTTCACGCCATTTTTTCAGCTCTGAGGCCATCCTGACAGCTCCGGAGTTAAAGAGGACTGAGGACAAAGCGGAGGCCTAGAGTCACAATGTGATTTATGTTGTTTTTGTCCATACGTAGGTAAATTATCGTTGCGGATTTTAATCTACGAGGGTCGTCCAGAAAGTAAAGAATGAATGCGCATAGCGCGCGGCGCAGATCCCCACTACTGCGATTACGTGCGTGGCCGCTTGCACCTTCCTTTCTCTTCAGTGTGAGGTGGGTCTCGTTGCTGTGTGGTCATGCTACTTGTTTTCGTAGCGTTTTAAAATGGCGGCGCTAATCGAAAATCCCGCCAAATGTGAAGTACGGAGTGTAATCCGCTTTTTGAAAAGTTAAGCCCATTGAAATTTATAGGCAAATTAAAGCTGTCTATGGTGAAGATACGATGAATGAGTCATCAGTAAGAAAGTGGTGTATCATGTTTAACCAAGGAAGAACTAACGTGCATGATGAAGATCGGAGCGGGAGGCCATCACTAGTCACTGATGAACTGAAGCAAAAAGTTGAAGAAACAATTCAGGAAAATCGACGTTTCACTTTGACGACTTTACATGACTCTTTTCCACAAATTTCACGATCACTCCTACATGAGATAGTGACAGATCATCTTGGTTACAAGAAAGTGTGTGCTCGGTAGGTGCCTAAGATTTTGCCGGACGACCATAAGGCGAAACGCATGGGGGCAGCCCTTGAATTTTTGACTCAGTATGACAAAGATGGAGACCAATTTCTTGATCGTATTGTTACGGGAGATGAAACATGGGTTTCGTATAAGACTCCAGAAAGCAAGCGTCAGTCAATGGAAAATTCGCCCTCAAAACCCAAAAAGGAAAAACCATTGTTGCAGACTCGGAAAGTCATGGCAACGGTTTTTTGGGACCGAAAGGGATTAATCCATGTGGATTTCATACCACGAGGTGCAACAATAAACTCAGAATCCTACTGTGAGACTCTTCAACGACTTCGTCGCGCCATCCAAAACAAGAGGCGTGGAATGCTGTCGGCTAAAGTTTTTTAATTAGAGCAGAAACTATTATTTGTGTCCCAAAGTTTATGGGGTTTTAACAGTTTTTACTTATGAGATGCTTTAGTGTAAAAACGCACTCAAACATATTTTTCATCTGTCTTTTGTAAAATATTACACCGAAAAATTAGCACCGTTGCGTGCTTATATAATAGGCTAGGTTAGGTTAGGTTAGGTAAGGTTAGGTAAGGTTAGGTTAGGTTAAATATTAGATAAGAATAACAGATAAATACACGAATACACGCAACGGTTACTATTAGATAAGTGCTCGTAAGAACGCAACGGTTACTATTAGATAAAAGTGTGTGTAAGCACGCAACAGGTACTATTAGATAAGAATAACAGATAAATAAATACACGAATATACTGGCTGTTTCAACTTGGTTCAAACTATTTATTGGTATGAGGGAATTCGGAGGGAAATATCCCATACCTGTGTCAGGTAGAAAAGAGGGCAGTTTGTATGTCGCCGATACCCCGGCCTGTCCCTTGTTTTTATACCTGTACCTTGTGGGGCAGTTTGTATGTTTGAAATGACCCAAAAAAAGCGGGGCAGTTTGTATGTGGGCGTGGTCAGTAGATTTCATGATCACTGGGTTAGTTTATATGTACAGAAAAAATATTGGGTTTTACATTTGCTGATTTTCGTGGTCTTGTAGATTATTGTTGAAGATTACATAAATTAAGGTAGTTTTCTAGATAATGTGTAAGATAGAAAGGGCCCTTGTGGCCTAATTATAGGAACACAATGGCCACACAACATATAGTAAGAGAAGTGCCTGAAATTCTACCTTTGTTTCCAGGTTAAGATGGCGTTCAGAATGTTCTGGGCATTTTTTTTTTAGAATAAGGATTATGAAAACATTATTACAAAATATATTATGTGTACCCCATTATAGGAAACCCTTATGTAATCCCCTTGACTAATCAGACAAGATACAGAACATTGTCAGAAAAATTTCTTGGAACCAATCTTACACTCATATCATATTTCTTAATACTTTATAATATAGTTTTATTATTTTGTTTACTGCAAAATCTTCTTACCCATCAGCCCAGCAAATCTTTTAAAAGTCCTTGGTATCCTAGTCTGAGGATTAATTTCTATCAGAACATTTTTTTCAGTATGTACATAAACCTGGAAATGAACAAGAAAATATGTATATTAACTATCATACCCTATTTAAAAAAAGAAACAATGACTTAACAAATTAATTATTATAATGCAATGTAAACTACAAAAAAAATCGAGAAACTTTATCTACTTATACAAAACAAGTCAAATTAATTTTGACCACTATATGCACTGCTACACTTAAGGGTCGGCTCTAGCTGTCGGCCATGTTGGCTGACACTCCATAAGACCAATGTTAAATTAAAATCCAAAATTTTCCTTTAGTTTTGATCGGATAATTATGAACGATATGTCATTTTAAAGCTATGGCCAATATGCATGCAAATGGCTTTTCCAAAACTAAAAAAAAATGTTGTTTAATATTTATTAACAATTTAAAACATTGATTTTTAATATTTTTTTATGTTGTCACTATTAATTATAGCGAAAAATTACCAAGCCATTCTGATGAAGAATTTTGTCCCCAAAAAGTTTGGTATTTAAAAAAAAAACGCTATTTGAATAATTGTGGGTTTTAAGTGGATTTAGGATGAGCAATGTCCGCGTAACCTACCGCCGCTATAGGGAGTCGCAGGTTGCTTTCTGTTTTACTAGAGCCGACCCTTAATATTTTGTCTCATTTATTAATTATTGTATGAGAGGCATGCAATTGTCACCAATTAAATAACAGCATTATTACATAATATAGCATCATATTATGTATACTACTGGCAAGAATAATACACACCATTAATTAAAAACTCTTTTAAGGCTATTTTAAATTTTGTTCCGCCTATAAGTTTTTTGTTATAACATATTAAGTCATTTTGTTCCTGTATATGAGGGTTTATTTTCAAACAATTTAAATTTGTGAATTTCTAAACAAAAATCTGATATATTGTATACTTTATAGGAGTGGTAACGCCCAAAACTTTTTAAGTTTGATCTATTCCCACACAGCACACGATATCCAATGGTCATCTATAGGATGTCTTTCTCATCCTACAATATCCATGTTGGATATGTAATAGATATCTATTAAATAGCCATGGTGGATAACCACCTTGGATATCTCTACAGATATCCAAAGTGGATATCTACTGGATATCCAGTTTGGATATACTATTTCTATGATGTCCATTAGACATCCATTAGATAGCTATGAAAAAGCAGTTGTATAAAGTATAAACAAGCCTAAAATTCTAAAAATAATAACGGGAAAATAAAGTTTAAGAAGAAAAAAAACGACCCAGGGTCATAACATAACGGTGTTTTTTTCTGGTACCGTTATTTTTAAGTTGTAAAGTTTTGTTATGTCTCATGCAGACTTGGTTTTCGTTAATGTTGTAAAATACAAGTGTTTGCGCATGCGTGTGATCGGTGAAAGACGTGAAAGTTTGTCCTGCTTCCCGCGATCCCGCCTTTGACAAAATGTGACAAATAAATACTCTTTGTTTATTTTGCCCGTGATTGGAAGTTTTTCCATCGAAGTTAGTGTTTTAGTAGCTAGGAAGAAAAGAGAGAAGATGAAAGATTGAACTTTGGTCTATAAATAGATATCAAAAAGTCTATTGAAATAATTCGAATTATAACAGATATCTCGAACGCAAAATGTGCTGTTTTATTGGTTGAAATCTGACCAGTTGCAAGGGACTACAAAACACCCCACAACTTTAGAACTATTTGTCCAATTTTTGATTGGATGGCAGTTTCAGATAGGTAAAAGTTTGATGAATCCTTCAGTATACAGATATAACCATTGTATTTGGATAACCTAATAGAACTCCGATCCAATGCAATATTTTGTTCCACTGGAAATTCGACTTTTTTGGCGCTATCTATTGGGGAAACGAAGGAAGCTGGTTGAAACACCAATGCTACCAATGCTTTCTCCCTAGCGCTACCTCGCGGCGCGATCATGTACTATTTTCGCGACAACCTTTTTTCCGGCACACAGCCCCCATATGGATGCAAGATCTTTTTATTATTCATGATCTATGATATAACTCAGAAAAAATAACGGGCGGGCTGTAGGGAAAGACATAGAAACAGGAATTAAAGGTAGTTTCGGAGGATTAAAATTCGCGGGACATTGGCTTTTAGAAAACTCAAAAACTGCAACGATGATTACATATGTAAATATACGTTTTAGAAAAAACTTTAAATGCAAAAATTAAAGTTTAGAACATTTCCTTTCCAACGGTTTTTTTAATTTATTGCGATTGGATGATTTTTAGTGGGTGAAATATTCAAGTCAAGTTGAGTTGTCACAGACTACACAATTCACTATGGCAGGGCGTTGAGACCACTCAAATTGAGTGGTCTGACAGTTAGAGGGTTAAATTAAAGTTTTACTTTTATACTTTATTTGCTTGAATATTATTATTAAAATAACAACCTAATACACTTTAATGTAGGCCTACATACATTTTGATTGTAGCAGTCATTCTTTTTAACTTAAATTAAAATGTAAGATGTTCCTAAATACATCTTGAAGAATCACTTCTGTTCTAAATTGCAATTTCCAATTAGCTAACATTTTATACTTGAACCTTGGTTCAACTTGAATATTGGTATACTTACTAAGTTAATCAAAAACTCATTCAAATAATTAATTACATTTTATGTAGGTATGTATGTCTTACTTACAAAATCACTTAAATTGATCTAAACTAAGGTTTTATATATTTTGAAATGAAAACTTCTATAGGCGCTGAAAAAAAAGATGGGGAAAAGTACAACTTAGCGTCAGCACGAAATACTTGTAAAATCGGTTAGAAACGCTAATGACTTAAGTAATCGGATAGTTGCCGGAAATAGAATAAAAATTATGGTGATAAATAATTTAAAGTAGGCAATTTTATAAATTAAATTATTAAGTACTGATTATGTATATGATTCCGTATATCACATTTTATATGAATATATAACATTTCTGAACATTTTCATTCTCAATTATCAAAAGTTGATTACTTTTTATGTTATCATTCATTTATTAAACCAATATAGCCAACAATTTATATTCATGACAGTTTTCACTTCTGTTGGCAGTCCCAATACTGCTTTTATGGTTTTTTATGTTTTGTATGTTACTGCTGTTCCATTGACTGCACCATTATGACTCATACACAAACATAATTTTATTCATTGTAGCCCAAGGATCAGTTTTATAATTATTATAAGTGATTTATACTCACGTCAAATAATCCTCAATAATTGAGGATTAATCAACGATCGGTTGACGTGAGTATAAATAACTTATAATATAATACAAAGATAAATACTTTTCATACACCAAATTTACATGCATAGTTTGAGCCTATACTTAAGATAAAACATTAGTTTTAATGTTTAAATTTTCTGCGTTAGGTTTGTTGTTTTTTAAAAAATAGCAGGCGTAAAATTTTATATTTTTGGTGACTATCTTAACTGTTAACATTTGTCTAATTATATCTAGCCTACTTTATTCATTTATAAATTACAAAACAAATGAACTTTATTATTAAATATATTCTGTAAATATGTTTAGCATTATATAAGTTTTACAACACATGGAATAACTATTTTATGCCTACTATTTTTATCATCTTTAAGTAGGACCAACCTGAGTGTAAAAAAGTTAAATCCTGTTAGAAAATCTAATTTAAAAAATATTTTTTTCAGGCGTGTTCAAGAAAATGGAGATGGGCAGAAGAAAATTGATGGTGATCAGGATTAAATAAAAATATTAAATGTACTTATTTCAATAATTTTTATTTGAAAATAAAGTTTAAAAAAAACAAAACTTTTAGTGTATTGATTTCATATCACCAAGGTTAGCGTGTTGCCTAGCTAGCTACCAATGGAATCTCATCCAACATATTATATAGGCCTATTGGTGTATTTGTTTTCTGTGCACTAAAGTACTCCCCTGTTTTCATTAGTTCAACAAATATGAAATAAAAATAAAAAGAAACACTTAAGTTTTAAAATTAAAAATAATTATTAGTTTAAGAAAAAACCACACACGCAATGTTTTGAAAGTTCTACAAATTTATTTCAGTCTTGCCGACCATGATTTCACCAGCAGCTTAACATAATATAGGCCTACTGACTGGTTTTTCCTTTAAAATTTAGTTGATTGTACCTTTAGTCAATAGTAATAATTGTAACTATTAGTTTGATATGCATAAGATAATAACACGTATTGCACTTATTAATTGCTATGTTGCGAAAACAGTAACAATTTTTATTGCAATCACAAGACCATTTTGTTGGCATAAATCACATTAATTTGTATCATAAAGCTAAAATTTAATATATATATTTTTTTTAAATCAGTGAATATGACAGGAGTGATGTGCATTAAATAACATAAATATATAGATATATCAAATATTGAAATAGGTATAAATTACCTCTGCTACACTGTCTATCCAATCCTTGATTATTAGTCACAACAAATAAATAATCAAGGATTGGTTAGACAGTGAAACAGGTAATTTATACCTATTATACAATATTTGTTATCATTTCCAATACGGGGAGCTTATATAATGAAAAAGAAAAAAATATAGATATATATCATTTATTTTCTTGTCAATATGAAATGTTTGGTAATATGTGTATGTTATACACAATTAACTGAGGTACATTTAATAGCTGGTTGATATCCAGAGATATCTATTTCATTTTCTCCTGGAATCAAAGACATTTTTTGGATGTGGATTAGATAGCTGATGGATATCTATTTCATGTCAATAAATTGTCAAATATATATCCATTAGATGTGCAATAGATAGCTGATGGATATCTATTTCATGCCAGTAAATTGTCAAATATATCCATTGGATGTGCAATAGATAGCTGATGGATATCTATTTCATGCCAGTAAATTGTCAAGTATATCCATTGGATGTGCAATAGATAGCTGATGGATATCTATTTCATTCCAGTAAATTGTCAAATATATCCATTGGATGTGCAATAGATAGCTGATGGATATCTATTTCATTTTTTATATAAATGGAATGTCACAGATATCCATTGGATGTCCATTAGATAACTCATGGATATGTTTTTTGTTTTTTACATCAATAGGATGTCCAATAGCTAAGCTACGGATGTCCTTACATATCTACTCTGGATATCTGTAGATATCCACTGTGGATATCCACGACCATGGATATTAGAGGACATTACTCCGTCCAATGGATATACATTGGATGTATACGGATATCCACCGGATATCGTAGATATCCAACACGGATATCCATATGGATATACATTAGATATGCTTGCGCTGTGTGGGTTTACCTCGAAGAGCAAAAGCAATAAAAAATAAAGATGCTTAAGTCGTTATTTTTATGAAATACTCTGAAAAAATTTCCTAGAAAGGATATATCTAGCAGGATAAAATATATTTGAATGTTGGTATTTCACAAATCTTATTTAGTCTGCTGAGGACATATATACAGTACTCCCTCTATAATCCGGCACTTCACTCCTCCGGGCCCTGCCAGTAATCCGGCATTTTTATAAAGGCAGCTACCAAGCGGAAGTGACTGCTTGATGTACAGTTGGATCGCTTATTGGCACTTGGGATACCGCGAGAAAACAAAATGTTTATCCTCACGATAAATGACGTGTTTCTGTTTCTTCCCTACTCAGCGCCCAGTACAGTGATAAATAAGCATTGTGCAATACTATAGCCTCTAGCCAGGCCCATGCATAAGTGCCAAGAACGGTTGATCCAACTATATGTCAATGTGTCTACTTTGTCTGCTTTACGTCGGTCTGTCCCGTGTTGTGCTCGTTTGGTGACGGGTTGCATTTCATAAGTGTAATTTTGTGTGTTTACAGTGCTTTAACCCTCACAGTGCCAGACTGCCCAAAGTGACGTTCTCTCAGGTGCAAGATGCAGCCATTTCGACAATTAGCGAGAATTCGCATACATTTGTATTTTCGATTAATTCATTCACTTAAAATCATCCACTCGTAATAAAACCGGCACCATTGGAAACTAAATGGATTAAACTTTAATTTTTGTATTTATAACTTTTTCGTAAAACGTATATTTACATACGTAACCATCGTTTCAAAATTGTAGAATGTCAAACAGCTGTTCTCGGTGCGAAATCGCGAGGTTAAGAACGTAAAACTTCGTCATTTTCAACGGTCTGCAATTCCTCACAGTTGTCAATTATCACAAAGATCATCACAGCATTGGATTCATCAGACTTTTATCTTTCAAGTGGTGTTTAGATATCAGGTGTGGCTATATTTGGTTTCGAGATATCGAATTTACAATAAAGGCATGTCATTGGTTAACGATTCGGTCAATAAGCAAGCATTTTGTAAATCAATTTTTACTATCATAAATCGATTTATTCATAAGATGTTTAATATACGTTTTAAAGAGAAAATTCCAACGTTTTATTCTATGTTCAGTTCAAATAATTTAGATGATATTAAGTTGGCACAGACGTGATGTAAATGAAGCGTTCTATAACCAAATAACCATTTTACACTCTGATCTCAAAGCGTTCACTGCAAGTTTCATTCGTCTTGATATTTTAGTGAATTGAAAGTGTTTACAGTTTATAAAATAGTGTTATATTATGTTTTAGTTATAAATAAATAAGTGCAGATTGTGTTTGAGTGAAATTGGGCTTATAACAGTGTTCTAATAAAACGGTAAGTGAAGAAATAAGATAGCCTAGAAATACGTTTTTAGATAAGACTGCCAATTTGATATTTTTGATTTCAAAATGTAAAGTTATTTGAAACTGGGTAGAATGTTATTCGATTGTACATTTCATTCTCAAATTTTTGGTATAAAAAAAAACATTGTTTGAAGTAAAAAATGTGTAGGCCTAGTCACTTTGAAATTAGTCATGATTTGCAGGTTATGTAGTAAAAACGTTCAAAGTGTTATTTTGAACTAAACAATTGTGAAATTGAAACATATGTTTACATATTTCTATTTAGAACTAAATTATAAAACTTTTGTGCATTTTGAAAAAAATTACAAAAATGTTTTACTATTTTTTATGAAGGCATAAAGTTGTTTTTTTTTTCCTTCCGTTTCTGAACATTTTTTGCTTTCTAAGCTAATAACTTTTACAATTTCAAAAGAAACTAATTTTTAGTGGCATATTTGAATTCTTTGAAGCTTCTTCTACAAAAAAGCTATTGAACACTTTTGGATTGGGGTTCATTTAATATTTTTGGCGAATTTTTAAAAATATACTTGCAAAATGCTAAAAACTGGCTGGTCAATTTTAGCTTTAACACTGCCAGTTGTAGGGTTAAGTTAAAAATGTTTCTACAGTGTAAATGTTACACATAAAACAATATTTTGAAACGACTTGAAAAAGGTGAAACGTCAGTTAGTTTCGCTAAAGAATATGGAGTTGGTCGTACATGCTTGACCAAAATAAGATGCATACAGTGACAAGATAAAGATTTTCTTTTAAAAAAAATTAAAATGTAAAAAGTGTGTGGCAAATACTGAAATCTAGCGAGTTTCCAGAAGTTGAAGATAGCCTTTACTTTTACAAGAACGCAATAGTCTAACGCTTATTTCTGGAGAAATTATAAAGAAAAAGGCTAAATTTTTTTAGAAAAATCATTAATAAAGATGACTTTCAGGCCAGTGAGGGTTGGTTGGACAAATTTAAAAGATGTTTCGGTATATGGCTGATGAATACGATGGCTAAAATCTGTCTAGTGATGTTGACACGGCCGAACTGAAGAAAAAGTTAAAAAAGTGATTGAAGAAACGGCTTTAACTCTTGACCAAGTGCATAATGTTTGTTTTGGTGAATTTTACCTAAAGAAACTTATGTTCACCGAGCTGAAGCTAGTGCTCCTGGACGAAAACTAGCAAATAACAGAGTCACTTTTATGCCTTGTCCAAATACAAGTGATACACATAAGTTGAAGTGATTGGTAAGGTAAAAAAACCCTCTAGGGCAATTAATAATATTAAACTTCCTGTTGATTACAAAAACTAAAGCAAAGCGTGGAAGACCATTCATTGTTCGTCGAATGGTTTGACAACTGTTTGTACCATCAGTAAAACAATTCCTTAAAAAACGGAACCTTCCCCAAAAAACAACGGTTATTTTAGACAATTGCCCAGTCACCCTGATGAAGAGGATACAAACTTAAAAGACAGTTTTATCCGTGTTATGTTTCTACCAAATTAATTTATATTTATTAATAATTCGACCACGCAGCTGGACCGCTGACGTGAGTTCAGCAAATTTCCAAAATTAAGTTTATAGGCCTATGTTTTAGGGTTTCAACCAACAATTTGGGAAATAGGTCTATTCACGAAGGCGTTGAACAGCTGTCTGCGTGTACGCAATATTATTAGTAGAATTTGTTTGCGCCTAGTGGCCTCGCGAGTTTGCACTACTTGGCTTCGAACTGGGTACTTGTATGGTATTTTACGTTTTGGTCGATTTTGGGGGAACCAAGCGAGCTATAAGGTCGTGTAAAAAAACAAAATGTGCAGAATAACATCCTACATTTATATTTAGACAAAACTTTAAGAAATTTCATTCTCGTAGTAAAAATCTAAAAAAATAGTTACTTCCGGTCAAAAAACGTACTTCCGGTTGTTGGATTTTTTTGGCTAACGAACTCGTCCGAGATACATAGACAACCAAAACGTGTACCAAATTTGAACCAAATAGGACTTAAAATGCGGCCGCTAGAGTGCGAACACATATATATATATATATGAATTTTAATGACACCCCAAAACGTGTTCTGGGGACCATGATCGGTGCTCATTTGCTACTCCCGACCTTGGGTCTCACCATAAGGGCCACTGCAATAGCTCATTTTTCCTATGGAAATTCGCTAATAAGAAAATGTTAGTTAACATGTTCAACTTTAAATAGTTTACTCTTCACCAAATGGTATTAAACTATGGTTGAATATTCCCTTGAAATAACTGTAGGCTTGATTTACATCTTACTTACAGGATTGAATCTTGTCAGGATTTTTATATTACTATTTTCTTATTTTGTTTCAAAATTATTTGTAATTATTTCTTTGTCTATTTATGTAATTATTTGTTTTAATATATTAACCCTTCGCTGAATAAAATTTGCCTTATCTCACCTCAATAATAACATGAAATAATTTCAAAAGTTTTTAGTTTTTCTTCTTCAAAGTTAATTTTTGTTTTGTATGTGAAAGGGTAATTAAAAAAATATATCAACATTGGGTTTTGATTACATTTAACATTTTTGATTACGTAAAAACATAACAGTAAAAAAATTTCAAAAAACTAAAATTTTTGTTTTAAATTTTTTTAATTGGAGCAGTAATATTATGAAATCTATATATATAAAATTCAATGTATGTCCGTCTGTTTGTATGTTTGTCCTTTATGCGTTACCAAACCGTCCATCCGATTGCTTTGAAATTTTGCATAGTAACACAGGTTAACCCTGGGAAGGTTTTAGGCCATTTACCGAAGTCCTAGGACATAGGGCTACGCCCCAGTGGCCCTCAAAGTTTCAATGTTAATCTTATGGAAGGTCAATCTTAAGGAAGAAGAAGAAAGATTTCTTTTGATTTTATCAGGGGCACAAAAAACAGCTGTTCGTATGAAAAGCTTAAAACAGCTGATTTTGATCAACAGCTGATTTTGATCAACAACTGATTTGGATCAAAAAATAAATATAATTTTAGGTTAGGTAAATCAAGCAATGAGCAGAATCCCATTATAATTTACATCGGCCCTCAGGGATACGAATTACAGGCTTTCAAAGTTTCAAAATAAGCAATAGCAAAGCTTTGCCGGGTCAGCTAGTAATAAATAAAAATTATAAGGTATTGTTAAAAATAAAATAAAAAACATATTATTGGACAATTACTAGTACAGTAGAGTCCGCTTTATCCGGCCTAATATGGCGGAGTACCAGGCCGGACACCATAAAAGCCGGTTAATCCGGTACAGGGTTAAAATAAGCCAATAATCGTACTTGAGAAAACTTTACAGTCTACTGCAATTTAAATTGGAATCATTCAATAAAACAACAAATAGATGGACAAAATCTTGGGGTTTATTATATTAGATACAACCATTGTTACGAGTGTAACATATTTTAACTAGAGTACTGTACGTACAATATTGTATAAAACCTCAAACAAATTTTGCATTAAAAGTTGTATAAAAATGATGGAGCAAATTAAAATTTTTAACGTTGTCATCACTACATAGCAGAGGTGTTCTTATGTGTTGTAAGATGTTTTCGGATCACTTAGATAGTGCTTCATTTATTTCATTATATTCTTTGGATGCTGGGCCGGATAATCCGAGGGGTCGGATAAAACGAGGCCGGATAAACCGGACTTTACTGTATGTTGGAGAGGTGTGATAAATCTCAAAACACTTGTCAGGGTGCAGATACGGCGATGCAAGTCGTGCAAAAGTAGATGGTTTCTTTTCTTTGTCCTATATGCATTGCAATATTTATCTTTGCAATAAGCATTTATTGCACGCAGAACAAAAGTTTTGAAATCTGAATCATCAGGATTTTCCATTTTATTCAATAAAATAAAAAGATATTTACACCAAGACGATTCACACATCGAAAAATATTCACTCAAATACTGATAATTTATACACATAAAACAAATAAAACCTAACAAAAAATATTTTCAACCCAAATTAAAAACTAAGAAAGATCTATAAAAACAATACTTCTTCAAAACAATGCTCAAATGCAAACACGGATGGCGTCGCCTGTCAGACTAGTGAGACTACAAATAGCTGTTATCGCTCTCTAGAAGCTATAGGTTGCGAGTGCCGGTGGGCAATTCCAGACAAAATAATGCCCCCCTCCATTGCCTCGAGGCGTAGAATATTCAACAAAATACAATTCTCTTCTTGAATAGACAGCAGACATGCCTCTGCATTCTACTGGAATTTTAGTAAACTACCTAATTAACCGGAGGCTAAAATATATTTTTGCGACGTTGAGCATAATTCACGTTTGGGTCAAAGTCTACCGTTGCGGTTATACTCATTTGATGCGTGGGAAGAGTTAAGTTCTACTTTTTCACACATTAAATACGTACACCTTGTTGCTACGATATCTATCAACCAAAACTGCATAAAGCATTTTTTTTTAAATCCTAGAGTCCTACAATTAAAACACGGCCTACTATGCACTTCTCAGTACTATCTTGTTTCTTGCGTACTGAGCAGCATTCCATTTCAATTATGTTAATAAGTTTTTCTTTTACATACTGTCCAAAATTTTGTAACATTTTTTGTTATTTTCACTTCACCAAATATCTGCCATAGGAATTGTTTTATTCATATTTAATTCAAAAGTTAAATTTATATTATTATAATTCTCATCCACTTCTTCCCACTCGAAATAGAAAATAAAAACCTAATGGACGTTGTCAATGCTCCATCTTGCAGTTCTTTCCCATCTCCAACCTCTATACTAATTGCTATTAATGCTTTCACTCCTACATATTTCAACATTTATTTTACTTGCCCCAATTACTATTCCGTTGATTTAATAAATACAAGGTTATTTCAGTTATATTTTAAAACTATTTACATTTGTGTGTGAATTTCCTTTCGTTTACATAATAATAGTCCTGAGCTCATTCAAAATCAACCGTAAGTTAGGTTACAAATTTACAATGTTTATTTTTATATTTATCTTGAACAGGTAAGTTTACATTATTTAGTAATTAATACTAATATTTATAATTATTAATGAGAATTTATTTAGAATTTCGTATTTTAAACCAGATCTTTACGTTAATAAAATTTAGGCTATTACAATATTCAGTTGACCTAAAAATGTTACAATGTATACAATACAGCATAGTTTCTATTATTTAAATGAATTAATATTAGTAATTTTTAGTAAACTGGTGTTTTTGGAAATCTGGTAATGATCTGATCTGATATCAGCTGCCGGATTTTACCGAGAGACAACTGTATATGTTACCATAGATCATGAATAATAAAATAGATCATGCATGCATACGGGGGCTGTGTGCCGAGAAAAAGGTTGTTGCAAAAATAGTGCATGATCGCGCCGAGAGATAGCGCTAGGGAGAAATCATTGGTAGCATTGGTGTTTCACACAGCTTCCAACGTTTCCCCAATAGATAACGCCACTATCGTCGAATTTCCAGTGGAGCAAAATATTGCATTGGATCGGAGTTCTATTAGGTTATCCAAATACAATGATGTTACGTAAATCTGTGATCTACGGTGACATGACAAGGTCTACTTTTAAGTTACATTAAAATCACATACCATTAACCCTAGAACTGGCAATGCTATAGCTAAAATTGGCAGGCCCGTTTTTAGCGTTTTGCAAGCATATTTTTAAAAATTCGCCAAAAATAGTAAATGAACCCCAATCCAAAAGTGTTCCATAGCTTTTTTGTAGAAGAAACTTCAAAGAATTCAAATATGCCACTAAAAATTAGTTTATTTTGAAATTGTAAAAGTTATTAGCTCAAGAAACAAAAAATGTTCAGTAACGAAAGGAAAAAGTTCAACTTTAGGCCTACATAACAATTAGTAAACATTTTTTGTATTTTTTTCGTAAGCGTAAAAAAGTTTTGTAATTTAGTTCTAAATATAACTGTATAAAAACATTTATCAATTTCAAATTTTTAATTTTGAAAAAAACAGTTTTTATGTTTCAAGTACACTACTGGTAACAAACCTAGGCCTAGATTGTAACGTCATTTACTAATATATGCTTTGACCAAAAATGAAATATTATTATAACAAAGTGTAGAGGATAAATCAAAGAAAAGAACGGTATAATTGTCTTTCCTTAGTTCACAAAAGTGTTTGAGTTATTTTTATTTGAATAACAAAATGACATCAATCTAATGTCATTTTGCCGTCGCTAAAGGTCGGGCGATAAGCGTGCATTGTATAACGTGGGAACAAGACAGAGCGGACGGTCACACCAGAACGCTCTAAATATAAACTTTGCACAGCTGTCTAGACAAATAAAAAACTGGTTATTTCTAGTTTTCTCCCCACCGTTGGAAAGATCAAACTGTCATCTACAAAATGGTGTAAAGCAATCTGTCAAATCATAGGGCGTTGCCTTCAAAATAATCGTTGACAAATGGCCTGTTTATTGGTTGAGAGACTGTCCAATCGCAAGGGTTTACAGTACCTCTTCAATAAAATAATTATTTTACAGTTACATCTGATTGGAAGACACCAACAGAAAGATAAAATCATGACGAATGCAATGGTGTCCTTATAATTGCCAAATAAATATTAGTGTAGGCTGTCTTTAACGCCTTAGAAGTGGGAAATAAGAGTACAATTGTATGTAGATTCGCGCACGAAAAGAGCTGTAGGCCGATGTGCATATTTTAAAACGATGATTACGTATGTAAATATACGTTTTACGAAAAAGTTGTAAATACAAAAATTAAAGTTTAATTCATTTCCTTTCCAATGGTGCCAGTTTTATTACGATTGGATAATTTTAAGTGGGTTAAATTAGCGATTATGCAAATATATGCAATTTTTTGCAAATGTGTGAAGTTGTTGCGTTCTGCGCCTGAGAGAAGGCCATGCATGGCCTTCTGCCAGTTCCAGGGTTAATAAAACCCAATACTTGTAATGCCTATGCCATTTTACCAGCAATCTGGTAAAAATTAATAAATGCTACATATTGAACATTTCACTAATTTCAATTCAAGAGCCAAACAAATAAAAACAAATAAAAAATTAAGAAATCTTGAAAAAACTAAGGTTATTTGTAGTGCAAAAAGTTTTAATAAGCATGCTTATTGTTGATTGTTTTAAATAAATACACAGGGATTTGATAATATTGCTGAAACTTCACTGTGTAGAAGTGTATAATTTTCAATTTCAAAAATTATCTGGCAAATTCAAGTACTTAAAGCAAGTCAACATAAAGTCCAGGTGAGCTAGCAATTCTCAGTAGATATCTCATTACATGTTTAGTGTTTAGTAACAATAATTACTCTGCTTTGTGTAGAACTGTACATACTGGTAATGAATTCAAAGCATGTAGGCCTAGGTACCAATAAAAAGATTTAACATCCGTCACGTTCAAATTAAACGTCATAAATAAGAGAGTTTGACAATCTTAACATCCTAACGAAATAATTTAAGATGGAAACTGTTGGTTACCCTAGAGGTTAATTTTATAATAAAAAATGGCAACATAATTCAAAGCATAATCTTCAGTTTTAAATTATGAACCTGAAGTAGTCCAGCTCGATTCAAAGGGCTGTCTAATAACATAAGTAGACACTGATGTACAATATCTGGACGACACGAGCCAGGCTGGCGATCATTCTTCTTTAATATTCCAACATGGTCATCACAGTTCAACAGCTCAAAACTATTTCCAACCTAAAACAAAATGATGTAGTTTATATTTTAGTCCTGTACGGAAACAAAGAGATTTTGGCATGTTTATCACTGATCCTTCTTTAATTGTTCAAAGGAGCAGACCATTTATTGGATTCTTGCAGCCCTCTTTTCGAAAAGCTTGATATTTTTATTTTTCTATTAATTTTGAGTGTCATGATGTATTCCAAGTTTCACACAGAAGCAAACCAAAGCCAGATAAACACATACAACACAGGAAAAACGCAAAATTTAACCATACGAAAACATTCTCAAACTTCTAAACCACAAGCAATGTTAAAAGCAATGTAGGCATATCTACTACCATAGATCATGAATAATAAATAGAGCTTGCATCCATACGGGGGCTGTGTGCCGAAAAAAAGGTTGTCGCGAAAATAGTACATGATCGTGCCGCGAGGTAGCGCTAGGGAGAAATTATTGGTAACATTGGTGTTTCATACAGCTTCCGTCGTTTCCCCAATAGATAACGCCACTATCGTCGAATTTCCAGTGGAACAAAATATTGCATTCAATCGGAGTTCTATTAGGTTATCCAAATACAATGCTATTACTGCTTGGTAAATAAATTAATGAATACTCTGTCACTTGGTTACAGAACTACAGAAATTGCTCACAAGGGCATCATTTTGATCCCAAATTTCACAGTATGTTTACCTGTATTCAACATTTAACCCTACATATGGCAGTGCTATAGCAAAAATTGAAAAGTCGGTTTTTAGCGTTTTGCAAGCATTTTTTTTAAATTCTAAAAAAATAGTAAATGAACCACAATCTAAAAGTGTTTCATAACTTAGCTTTTTTGTAGAAAAAATTTCAAAGAATTTAAATAGGCCTAGGCCCTAGGCCACTAAAAATTAATTTCTTTTAAAATTGTAAAAGTTATTAGGTACCTTAGAAAGCGAAAAATGTTCAGTAAGTTAACGAAAGGAAAAAGTTCAACCTTAGGCCTAGGCTAAGTAACAAGTAGGCCTACGGTAGTAAAAATTTTTTGTAATTTTTTCGTAGGCCTAAGCGAAAAAGATTCGTAATTTAGTTCTAGGCTAAATAGAACTGAGAAAACATTTATCAATTTCAAATTTCTTATTTTGAAAAAAACAGTTTTTATGTTCCAAATACACGACTGCTAACAAAACTAGGCGTAATTTGAAACTTAATTTACTAATATAGGCCTATGCTTTGCCCAGAAATGAAATATTATTATAACAAAGTGTAGAGGATAAATCAAAGAAAATAACGGTATAGCCTACTTGTCTTTCCTTAGTTCACAAAAGTGTTTGAGTTATCTTTATTTGAATAACAAAATGAAATCAATGTAATGAAAAGTCGCCGGTAGCAGGAAGGGTCGTATGAATAACGTGGGAACCCACGCGCAAGACGATCTCACCAGACTGCCCTAATTATGTAGGCCTACTTTGCACTGCTGTCTGGACAAACAAAAAACTGGTTTATTCTAGTTTAATTCCCTCCGTTACAAAGGTCAAATTGTTCTCTACAAAATGGTGTACAGAAATCTGTCAAAGCATGTAATATAGTGAGCGTTATCTCGGTTAACAAATAGGCTGTTTCATTGGTTGAAAAACTGTAAAATCACAAGGTTTACAGAAATCGCCGTCAAAAATCGGGTAAAATAGTGATTTCTGATTTTGAGGCACTATTAGAAAGATAAAATCTTGACGAATCCAATGGTATTTTTATAATCTCAATAGAAATACTTCAGTAGATGGTCTTGGACATGTAAGAAGTGGGAAATAACAGTACAATTGTATGCATATTCGCACACGGAAACAGCTGTAACCAGATCTGCATATTTAAAAATGATGATTACGTAGGTAGCCTAAATATACTACGTTTTATGAAAAAGTTTTAAATACAAAAAATAAAGTTTAATTGATTTGCTTTTCAATGGTGCCGGTTTTATTACGATTGGATGATTTTAAGTGTATTAAATAACGGAATATGCAAATTATCGCTATTGTTCGAGCTTTTTGCGTTCTACACTCGAGAGAGCGTCCCAAAGTGCAGTCTGCCATTTACAGGGTTAACAGTAGAATGTAAAACCATTGTCTGCAAAAATATTAGGCTTAAGTCGAATAGTACCCTAAAGTTACACCCAAATTGCCTCTGTAAGGCAGTAGGCCTAGTTGTTTCATCCGATTGACCATTTCATGTTTCGAAACATAAAAAAGTAGGCTAATGTTTCTAAAGTTTCGAAATACGTCTATTCTTACTGTTTCATTTTACCCATGTCTACTTTAAACCTTCTTAATTAATTTAAAACAGGACATATTATTTTAGAAGAAGTCTTATAACATTAAAATAGCCTATGATCTACTTACTTTGACTGATTCTAGTTGAGCATTTTCTAAAATAATAATTAATCGTTTTTCTTGATTTCTAATATGAGCTATTGATAAATGACGAGGAGCTGGATCAAACTCTTGATTGGCTTTGTCATTATCGTTTCCAACTTTTAGTTTTTTATTACCCATGGTTTTCCTTACTTGTTATTAATCACAGCAAAACAACCAAAAATTTTAAAAAACACTTCAAAGTACTTGTAACACTAACAACCCTATCAAAACATAACCTACAAACAACATCAAAACAATTACAAAACTATGTCGTAGGATTAGGACTTTGCACGTGGATGACGTATGTCGATGTCCGCCAGAGGCCAGAAATATTATTGTCATAGAAGAGTAGCTATCCCAAACTCTATGATAAACACTGACAAAATTAACAAACAAAACCAAAGTAAACTAGTACTGTAATCCATATTCCGTAGATGGATCTATACAAATGCTCATCTATGACCTATTTGCTTTGCTTCTCTTCGGCCTGTATTACACTATCAAAGTTCTTTGACAAATAAATTTGACGTGAGCCAACTTTGATAAACGATTGCATATTACACTATCAAATATTTCATCAAAGAAATTTGATCAAAGATACCGAAATTTGATAGTGTAATACAAGGTCACTAGATAGTAAAGGTTGCCTCATAGCCAAGTAAACAAACTCGAACCACCCTTGTCCAGTGACGCCATTGTATTGTATTAAAAAAACGCCGCTACCATGTAGAGATGTATTTAGTTTTATTACAACTACGTCACATTCCCACTCCACTTTTTTGATACCGGTATTTCCCGAATGAGGCAACCTTTACTATCTAGTACCATAGATCATGAATAATAAATTTGGTTACCGGTATCCAAATACAATGCTAGTACTCTAGTGACCTTGAGTGTATACAGGCCTTCAGCTGCTAGTCTGCTATGTAAACAGTCAATGGAATTTAATATTGACGGACATTGGGCTTATTGTATAATTAATTATTGTTCTGTGGATAAGAGAGTGGATATTAACACCACAGCAACATACCACTACCTTTGATTATGGACCTTCACACACACTTTATATGTAATATCATTCTGTTATAACCAATACGAACGTCACTAACAAAATAAATCGATCACGCAGCTGAACCGCTGACGTACTTTTAGCGAATTTCCAAAATTAAATTTATATTTTTTAGGCTTTCGACCAACAATTTGGAGAATTGGTTTACTCACGAAGTCACTGAGTATGCGGCTGCGTATACGAAATATATTAATAGAATTTGTTTGTACATAACCTCCAGCTTCGACTCACGCGCTGCTTCATTCACTCGCAGCGGAAAAACTCGTTTCGCTTGCAGCAAACAAACTCGGCCGTTGGGCCTCGAATCAGAAGATGCCCAACGGTAAAATTCCCTATGTGGATTTGAACCGGGTACTTTTATGGTAGGTATTTTACGTTTTGATCGATTTAAGGGGGACCAAGTTAGCTATAAGGTCGTGTAAAAAACCAAAATGTGCAGATTAATATCCTACATTTAATTTTTAGATAAAACTCTAAAAAGTTTCATTCTCGTTTAAAAATCCCCAAAAATATTTATTTCTGGTCAAAAACGTATTTCCCATTGTTGGATTTTGTTGGTTAACGAATTCGTCTGAGAGACGTAGACAACCAACGTGTGTACCAAATTTGGACCAAATCGGACTTAAAATGCGGCAGCTAGAGTGTGAACACTTATATACATACTCATGAGTGCGAAGAGCTCACCTTTCAGCTTACACATCTTTTACTAGTGAATAGATTAGCCCGCGCGTGGTGAGTCATACGTCAAATCCGGCCGATCCGACAGTGGCAATCTCAATCTGGCACCGCGAATATTATTCACTCTCCCATTCTCAATTGCCAATGTTGCCAGCCCACTAAAGTGACCTGACTCAAAGTTGAACATAAATATGTTTTTATGAGTTTTAACTTTGAGTAGCTTCTTTCCCTCTGGCAATTGATTACTGAGACTGAGAGAGTCAATAATATTCGCAGTGCCAGATTGAGATTGCCACTGTCGGATCAGCCGGAGTTGACGTATGACTCACCACGCGCGGGCTAATCTATTCGCTAGTAAAAGGTGTGTAAGCTGAAAGGTGAGCTCTATTTGCGTTTTTCTTCAAGTGGCTGCGGCCGCTGCAGGCGGCTTAGTTCACAGTCACAGTTCAATTGAGAAAAACAAATAGAGTGGCGATTCGTTACTATATTGTACTTTGTACTGCTGTATTTTATTTCTCTTATATATATTTAAATATATATAATTTCTATTGATTGATTTATTTGCCAAAACTGCAACCAATGAAACGAAAAATAACTCTTTTTTATGATAAATAGTTTGTGATGTTGGTTTTGGTTTCTTTTGTCGGGATCTATATTCACAGAGTTTATCACGACGCCACCCACGGCCACAAAGTTACACCTCGGTCCGCCCCGCATATCAGAAACTTAGAAGTACACATTATAATATGTGTACCATCCACCTTGGGCTTCTCCAACTAAGCCCTTTTCTACCTTTAATTTAAATATTTTTTTATTTTAAAACCTTTCTTTAGAATTTTCCATATTTTTGTAATTAACATTTAAATTTGTATTTGAGATTATTGCATGTATCTCATTTTTCATATTAGTTTATAGTATACATAATTATGTTTTTTTACTATAAAGCGTTGACTATAATACCGTTAAGGGACGGGCTTGTGTACACCGAGACCTTGAACGCTCCAATCGCCGTAGTGCGACGTTGTCACGTTTTTCCTACGCTTCTAACTGACTGCGGCTGACTCAACGCATTTATAATTATTCTTTAAACTTTAAACTGTGCGATCAAGCCTCGAGTGGTAAATACCAGGAGTGTTCGAGGCTAGTAGATATGGCAACGCTGCGCGCCCATCCTATTGGCCGCCTCGCAAATGTATTCTTTAGTGGGCTTTGATATAATAAATATAATTAAACTATAAATTTATTCCTATCGAAAATTAAAAAACCCGTACATTCACTTGCAAAAAAATACTTTTATAAAACTCATGCAATTAAGGGCCGCGGCATAAAAAAAGCGCATTACCCACTTAATTAGTAGTACATGATATTAATAAATTACACAGTACACATTAAATTACTACAGATCTGCTAAATCTGTTTTTAAGTACGGTAAGTGCTTTGTTTAGTAGGTGTAGGGTGTAGGCGATCTAGGCATACTACATGGATGGAACTGCATTACTGCAACACTGCAACCAATACTGATGGTCAGATGGTGATGGAACTGATGGAAGAGATTGGCGACACTTGAAGGAATTGAAAAGCCGTAATGGTTAATGGCAAGTTATTTAAGACTTGCCAAAGAGCTTTTTTGTGATATATTGTATATTTTAACTATTGATTGTATTTTACTATGGATTGTAATTTGATGTTATGCTGATTTGTCTATATAGGCCTAAGTAGTAAATAGACGCAGTGACGCAGTAAAGGCCTAGGTTATAACACTTTGCAACGCATTTACAACGTAGTGTTAATACTGAAATTTTGTTTTATACTATACATTAATAGTCATAATCGTAGTTCTATTAAACCAGCTTAGCTTAATTATTCTAAATATTAACTCTAGGTTTACTAAACACAAATGGTAAGTGCAGGACAGGGTGTCTCCAGGTTTTGGAAAAATATATTCTGAAACTAGATGTCAAACTAACTACGATAAAAACACTAAAATTTTGCCGGAAATAAATATTATAGAAACTACGACAAAAAGAAAACTAAAAATACAGGTTAAGTTTAGCCATTTTCAGTGTTTTTTGCACTATTTTAAAACAACTAAACATTTTGCTGACACCAAAATCTTAAATAATAATAAATAAGGGCACAAATTTACTATTTGAACCTAGGCTAACCAATGGCAAAAGAATAATAAAAAAATAGGAGAGCCTAAAGTTCTAACCTATAGTAGGCCTATTTAGTCACAGTATGTTTATCTGTATTCAATATTTAACAGTAGAATGTAAAACAACGTCGTTGTCTTCAAAAATATCAGCCTAGGGTCAAATAGTAAATTTATGCCTAAATAAGTTATACCGAATTAAAATTAACAAAAATAAATATAGGCCTACAAAATAAGTGAAAAGTTTATAATTCTTACAAAACGTTGATTAGCCATCTATCAAAACTAAGACTTTAAAACAACTTTACATTAAATGCAATGATGAGTGCTATAAATGACAAGGAAGGGACATATTTTTGCAACGTTGTCAAATTGATCATTTTTTCTATGGCGCAACTTTACTATTCGACTCTAGGCTAACAGAAATGCAAAAATAATAATTAAAAAAATACCTAAAAGGTTCTAACCTAACCTATTTAGTCACAGTATGTTTACCTGTATTTAATATTTAACAGTAGAATGTAAAACGTCGTTGTCTGCAAAAATATTAGGTTAGAGTCGAATAGTAAAGTTACGCCGTTTCTATAATACAGAAGACTCATAAATCCGGATCATGAAAATCCGGACTGCTAATCGTTAATATATATTTTTTTAAATAAAAAATCAGTAAAATCCATGCGATTCCTTAGCATACCATAAATGATAGACTATGTATTTTGTACCTTCTAGCGCTCCATGATTTAACTAGGCAGTGGAAGTTTCCACACTGATGTGTTAGTTGTAGCCTACATTCTTTTTTTAGTTTGCTGCAGTAAATCTCTTGGATTAAATTTTAATTCGTTATGTTTTATAAATAAATTTCCAACTTGTAGTGTTGTTTTCACTTACTATGTGTCTTTTGTAATTATTTATAGTGTTTGGAACAGTAATGTAGATTCGTTATTATTAAAACCGTTCAATAACTTACTGTTCATAAACTTAATGTTCATAAACTTAATTTTTTCATTTCTGTGTTTTTACTTAATTGCGGTCCAGTACTGTATTATCATAGATCATGAATAATGAAATAGGTCATGCATGCATACGGGGGCTGTGTGCCGAAAAAAGGTTGTCGCGAAAATAGAACATGATTACGCCGCGAGGTAGTGCTAGTTAGAAATCATTGGTAGCATTGGTGATTCATACAGCTTCCTTCGTTTCCCCAATAGATAACGCCACTATCGTCGAATTTCCAGTGGAACAAAATATTGCATTGGATCGGAGTTCTATTAGGTTATCCAAATACAATGGTATTATGTACATTACATGTGGCAGAGTGTTAAAGTACCGTTGGGTATCGGCACGGTTTGGCGGCGATAGTATGTGCGGCTTTCCATCGCTCTTGTCGGCCACATGGCCGACTTATGCCGGACTCCGGGAAATTCAGATTTTTCGGAATCCGGTTCGGCCATCCGCCCCATTAGTCCGGATTTTTGAGAGTCTACTGTAGAATAAAACTCCTAAAATCATAATAGCCTAAAAAATAAAAGTTAAAGTAAATAAATACCAAAAAATAGGCTGATATATTAACTTACTACAGTCTCTGGTCACAGTTGGTTTCCAGTTAGTAAACATATATAAATCAGTAACATCAATTAAGTTTTTTTCTCCTAAAAATAAAACTCCTAAAATGATAATAATAATAAAAAAATAGCCTGAAGTGTTAACTTACAATCTCTAGTCACAGTATGTTTCCAGTTTGTAAACATATAGGCCTAGGCCTATAGCTTGATGATATTTTTAATGTTCTAAAAAAATGTTCTTCAGCTGATGCTATATTGATGCTATATTTTTAGTTTCTAAACATTACGTGTTGGTAGGACTTCTTGCTTTCAAAAAATCTGGGCAACGTTTATTATATACAGTAAACGTTATTTATTATATATCACCTCAACAAAATGGTTGGCGCTTGGCAGTATTAATATTATTAATTCGCCTATTCAATTTTTAGGACTATTTATAGTTGTTTGTTCTGTAATATACTTGTTTTAGATTGTTAAAATTTGGTTTGTAAAGTTTCTTTATATTTAAAGGGAAAAGTGAAGTTTTGTATCTTTCTATCTTTTGTTATTGCAAACCTAGCTTAGATGGCTAAACCTGTATTTTTTTAGTTTTATTTTTTCGTAGTTTCTATAATATTTATTTCCCTCAAATTTTTGTATGTTTTTACAGTTATTTTGTCGTCTAGTTTCACAAACTTACATGTTAGTTTATGTTAGTTGTAAACATAACTTACATTTTAGTTGTTTAGTTATTGTTTTTGTTCCTTGTTTTGTGGTTCGGGTTTTATTTAAATCAGCGTCTAGTTTCAGAATAAAATAAAATTTTCCCATAACCCGGAGTCATCCTCTCCTGCACTAATACCTTACTATCTCCCACGACTAGCAGATAATTTATACAACTTGGGCCTAATTTGTAAACCTATGCTAGTCAAAGATATTCTTTTATAGGGTTAGGGAATAATTATAAATCATCCAATTAGAAAACTAAGAAGTGT
>JAGFPH010000990.1:99299-141715 GCA_018207615.1 Philaenus spumarius
AGAACCAATTGACAATATCCTTGGTTGTGAATCTTCTTTTGAAGTTAATGTTGAAAAAGAAAATATTAATTCAAATACAAATTTAGGTAAGCAAAATTTATTTAGCGATCTCATTGCTCCTAAGAATGTAAAAGTAAATTTTAAATCTACAGAATATTGTGACAGTCAAAAACTTGAATGGTCAACAGATATTGCAATTGAATATCTGTCAAAAGTGTCTTCATTTTTAAATCAAATTAAATCACTGTCTCCAAGTAATGTTAATTTGAATGATTTGAGTGATCTTGAAAATAGTACTTCTTACCTAGCAAACCAATTACAAAGGATTGAAGGTAACACACAAAATTATGAAGATAATACCGTAATGAAACGACAAAACTATATGCTTTGTATTGCTGATGTGATAAAACTAAATGAATTACAAAAGAAATATAAATTTCTGTCTATTCAACCAAATATATCAATTTACTGTACTTTATGTAAAGTTTCTATTAATTGTGACTTACAAAATAATGATTATAGTAGAATTGAAAATCATTTGAAAAGTGTTTTGCACAAAGAAACAGAAATTGACGCATCTGTCCAGATAAAAGAGGATGAAAGTAATGTCTCCGCTCAATATTTTAAAAATGTCTTGCTCACTGAATATGAAAATCAGAAAGAATATTTAAAGATTGTGGATCAAATTGTGAAATGTACATTATGCGAAGAAATTTGGCGGTTTGATGTAAATCTTTCGGTCATTGAAAATCACTTTAAAAAAGAGTCACACTTGAGTTTATGTAGATCTTTACGGATTGAAAATAACCTGCAAGAAAACTATAGAAACGCAATGGAATTTATCAAAACTAATATGCCTTCAGTAGAATTAAACTTTCCGACGACAGCGGCGTTGTTTTATATTTGTTGTCTGTGTGATTTTGTTACAAGCACCATTGATGTGTGGAGAAATCATGTAAAAGCAGAATTTGACTGCAATGTTGCAAACAGAATTAACTGCTATTGTTGTGATTCTTGTAAAGTGGTTTTACTTGGTGTTGTAGACATTTATAAAGAACATTGTTTACTGACTACACATAAACAATTAAAAAATGAAAGTGACGAAGGAGAAGAAGGAAAACAACTTGGTCTTATAGTTCCCAATCATTTTGAAAAATGTAATATTCCTAAAGAAGAAAGAATATCAACACATGAAAATTTTTTGAATAAAATTGTAAAAAATTATAGTGAAATAACCAACCATGGCCAAACAAAAGGCTTTTATTGTTCTGTATGTAATATTTATATGTTTTATGGACAAAATAGAATTGAGCATACGGATATGCATGTACATCCAGATTCAAAATTACCTGTTAAAGTATCACAATTATTTTGTATGCCTTGCAATATTGATTTATATTGTGAAGATTATCTTGGTAGAAGAACTAGAAAAGAACATATGTTGCTCCCATCTCATCATGTTATGGCTAAAGCTGTGGGTTTTGATCCAAATGATATAGCTCTTATTTTTTACAGAGATGCTACAACTGATTTGAATTTAACTTCAGATAATGTTTTAGTAAATGTAGATGAATTGACAGAAAATAATAATTCTGATACAGAATTGCCAGAAAAATTTGAAACAAAAAAAGACTGTGCAACAGGTGAAAATCTTGAAAAAATCAGTGGTAAAACTAAAAAAATAATGCATGAAGATTTTCTTAAGAAAATAGTAGAACTTTATCATGGAGAAGATGCGATTGGTCAAAAAGAAATTCCCAGAAGAGGGTTTTACTGTGAAATATGCAATATCTATAGGTTTTATGGGCCCAAATTGAAAAAACATAAATTGAAACATCCTACATTCGACTCTAGCGTAGAAAATGAAACCTCAATTATAAAGTGTAAATTATTCACCTGTAAAACTTGTAATGTTGATTTGTACGGCGAAGCAGGGCTTCTAAAACAACATAACACATTATCTAGTCATAAGAAAATGGAAAACGAAATAGTGTATGATGCAGATTCTAAACTAGCGTACCAAATTAAAGAAGATAATAAAACAGTTACAAAAGAATTGTCATTTAACAACAAGATTCAAATTGAGAAAAATTATGCAAGTGTTATGAACAATATCTGTAGTAGAATAACTCCAGATGGATTGTCTCTTTATTCACCACTAAATTCTTCAAGCTTTAAGTACATTTGCATACCTTGTGATTTTGTGACCAATTGTAATGGCGTGTTTAAAGATCATTGTAGAAACGATAATCATGAGGGCTTGAGTAGGTCTACATGCGGTTGTTGTTACTTGGTGATGTTTGGGACTCCTGCAGTTATATTTGAACATGATTTCCTTTCTCAGCATGTTTACATTAAGGAAATGGTCGCCAATTTGCTAGAATTCCCATTATCAGAGACACCTGATAGTGCATCACAACATGGAGTTTTTCTCGAAAAAATGTTTAAACTTTATAAAGACAGTAAAACTGATCGAAATGGGTTCTATTGTAAAATATGTAACCGTTATGGATTCTATAGTACTAAATTTAAGAACGTTCATACTAAAACTAAACATCATTTAAGAACAGAATTAGTAATCAATAATTCAAATATTTGTCAAGAGTTTTACTGTCAATCGTGTAAAGTTGATTTATTTGGGCCGTGCGATGTGTTAACTGATCATTTTGGGTTTTCAGCTCATAAAATAATGGCTGGATTGGAAGATGATGCTAATGAAAATCTTTCCAGCAATATTTATTTATCAAATTATGAAGAAAATCAGGAAAACATTTCTGGTAGTTGTAAAAACTTAGGTGAAGACGTAATTCTTAAAACAAAAATTGACGGATTTAACAAAATTGCAGCAAATATTTCTCCCAAGTTAGTTGTACCCGAAGAAACCAGAAGTATTCCAAATGCAAATGATTCAAGAATTACTACTCAAGCATTTGATGAAACGGCAACAGTAAGCACAGTAAATAATGTTGAAAACTACGCAACTGCTGGCACCAATAGTTCAAGCAGTGAAATACAGAAAAATGATACACAGTCCAGTCCTTTTAATGTGTTACATAAAGATCAAAATCATATCCAACTGATGACATTTGTAGCAAAGTCGTTTTTTAAAGTTCCAAAATCAAGAGTACCTAAAATTGTGGCTTACTTGTGTGAAGCACATAAAGAGTGCATTTACGATAAACTCATCTGGGATGAACACATAAATGTTATGGAACATAAAGAGTTTGGTTCAAATTTTTGCACTGTTTGTAGAGTTTCATTTTTGTCTACAGAAGATTATTTTAAAAACCATTTACTATCTTATGGGCATCGTTCGATCAAACAAATTTGCATGCAAAGACGAATAAGCATTTCAGAACAGGACGAAGAAGAAGAAGAAGCTACAGCTGCTCAGAGTGATAATGATGATGATGATGATGATGATGATGAATCTTCTTCAAGCAGCGAACAGACAGATGAAGATGTTTCAATAAAAGAAGAGAAAAAGACAAAAAACAAACGGAAAAGGAATAAACCTAAAATGAAACAATTGGGATTAATAGTACAAGGTAATTTATTTATCTGAATGCTTATAGAATCCCTTACAAATCTTTCCTATAATTTAATAGCAAAAAGCATGTTTAATTTCCTATTATTGATTTTCATTTTAAAATTTTGATATTGAGTTCAAAATTTTTAAAATATTTTTCTTTTGTTGTGTCTGATTATTGTATAAGATTTTGGCAACTTTAATTATATTTCTGGAAAACACACACATTATTTTAACATTATATTTATTTTACTATACCTTAAAAAGAAAAGGACAGAATCCTTAAAAGATCGTTAATTTATCTGCCACCATCTTTTTTTCCAGAACAGATATATCACAATGATATTTGGCATAGTTGTAAAGCAGGCAGGCTCACTCTTATACAGGGTGAGTCAGAACTATGGGGCAATCCCTCGGAAGCTCGTTCTATAGCAACAAATTTAAAAAAAAAGTAAATTTAAACATAGGTCCGAAAACTCTTTATTTTCCAGATATCCGTCATTTTGTTTTTTGTACAAAATAATTCATATCTAGAGAAATGTTTTACTGATTGAGTTCAAACTTGGCATGAAGTTGAACCATGGGCGGATCCAGCCGGTTTTCAAGGAGGGGGCTGTCTCCTATCCGGGGGAGGGGTAATAGAATATTTTTTTGGAATACAGTGCTTAAAAACGTCTTTTATGACTATTTCACGATCACCCATTTTGAATAGAAGTTAAGGATTATATGCTTTTTCCAAAAATGGAATTTCATTGTAACAAACTGTAGAGAATAAATCATAAAATTGAACTGTATACTTGAAAATTTTAAATAGCCTTATTAGAATAACTGAACAAAAATCTGACAAACCTAAAGTATACAGTTCCAGCCAGACGGGAAAAGGTAACGGCTTAACGCGCGTAGTTCGTTGAAAATGTAGCCTACATATTTCACACAAATACCCGAATAGCCTCGGAACACTAAACCAGGTTTTCCTTATATGAAACGGAAATATAGAACTTGCACTTCAAATGGATATAAAAATCATTACACAAATATATCGATTTGTAATAGATACATCGATTGCAAAATGTGCTTTCTCATTGGTTAAAAACTGTCAAATTGCAAGGGTTTACAGAAAACTTCTTATCTAAGAAACTATAAATGTGACGAATGATTGGAAGATAGTGGTAGAAAGTTCGAATTTTGACGAACCCATAGGTGTCCTTATCTTCTTCTCAAAACAAGTCTGTTTAACGGTTATGTGACTTTAAAAAGTGACGATTTTGAGTAATTTGCTTGTGCTTGTACTTTTTATGTAGGTTGAACTTTTCCTTTCGTTACTGAACATGCTTGTTTCTTGAGCTAATAACTTTGTTAATATTACTTACTGGCATATATGAATTCTTTGAACCTTTATCTACAAAAAAGCTATGGAACGCTTTTGAATTGGTTTAGAATAAACGTATGCATGGTTGAAAAACAAAAACTTGGACGATTTTTAACAAATTTGCAGTTTACGGCCATTTTGTGAGCTTACCGTTAGAGATACGGAAAAAATCAAGAATACAATTTTGTTTAAAATCTAATTTGCTACCCGCAAAATATTATTAGTTTTTAAATTCGATCTACGGTTAAGCCACAAACTGGCTTTGGAAAAAACCTTACACTGAGAGAAACAGTCCGGCCGCCATTTTTATTTTATTTAAGGGGTTAAAAATGAAAAATGGAAAAAACCGTGTACATACATGACTCGGCCTAGGAATAAGGAACATTCATGCAAAAAATCATCAAAATCGGTCAAGGCGTTTGGCCGTAATCGTGAGACAGACAGACACACAGACGAAATGCCGAACGGTCGAGTTAAAACGGAGACCCCTTTAGAGCCACGGTGGCCGTGATTGTTAAGTCGTCAATGCTTTATCAATCGTCATGGCAACCATCAATGGAAAAGGTCCGGGTTCAATACCCATTGACCCCGAATAATTTTCTAAATGGTTTCTTAACAGACATCGTTGGCTGTGGTCGGATTCCACGTAAAACTGTAGGTCCCGTCTTCATTAGATTTAAGTGCAAAACAGCAGGACGTTAAACACCAAAAAAAACCCAAAGGGGGGGCTGCAGCCCCCCCCTAGATCCGCCAATGAGTTGAACCTAACAATGATCTATCTCAAAAAGAAATAAGTGATTATATCCAATCATGCGTTCAAAATGGCGGCTGTTTGAGTATTTCAAACCTAAATTACTCAAAAACCGTACACTTTAACAAAAAAAGTCGAGACACCTTTTTTGTAGCCCTTTTGATTCCTTATTAGATCGTGTAACTGTCAAAACAGCCGGATGAAGAATAATAGCTAAGTTAAGATAATAACAGCAAATGGACATACAATATTGTTGTGTTTGCTGTGTTGGTACAGGATGCCGGGCTGATCAAATAAATTATTACATATAACTTAACTATTATCCTTCATCAGATTGTTTTGACTGTAAGACCATCTTCTGAGAGATTGCCGTCTAGTGTTGAATCACCCTGTATATTCCATTAATCAACAAATATTTCACAATGAATTTCTGAGGTCATCGTTTGGTAGCCCATAAAATGAATAACATATGATACTGTTGAGGGTGGTTTAAAAAGAAATTTGATTAAGGATTTAACCCTAGAACCGGCGGCTTTAACAAAAATGGATTTTTTGGCCTGTGCAAGCATTTTTTCAAAAATCCGCCAAAAATAGTAAATGAACCCCAATCCAAAAGTGATTCATAGCTTTTTTGTAGAGAAAGGTTCAAATAATTTATATATGCCAGTAAAAAAATGATAGATGTAAAATTTACAAAGTTATTAGCTCAAGAAACAAAAAATGTTCAGTTACGAAAAATAAAAGTTTAACTTTAGGTCTACATAAAAAGTAGTAAACATTTTTTTTTGTAACTTTTTCCATAAATGTAAAAAAGTTTTGTAATTTAGTTCTAAATAGAACTGTATAAAAACATTTATCAATTTCAAATTTTTTATTTAGAAAACACCAGTTTTTATGTTCCAACCACAAGGGTGCTAACAAAACTAGGCCTGGGTTTTAACGTAATTTAGGAATATTTGCTTTACCCAAAAATGAAATATTATTATAACAAATTGTAGAGAATAAATCAAAGAATTGAACTGTATACTTGTAAATTGTTATTTCATAAAAGTATTTGAGTTAGCTTTATTTGAATCACAAAATGAGATGAAACAAATGAAATCTCGTGCGGACAAAGGAAATTTAAAAAATTACCGTTAAAACAGCCGTGTTTAGCGAACTCAAGCGGTAGTATGATTTCTGCGTAAGTCTGTACTTTCAACTGCTGTTTGAATAAAATTTAAAAAGTCAAATATAGTTTGCTTTACACCAAATGAAAGATTGAACTTTGGTCTATAAATAGATATCAAAAAGTCTATTGAAATAATTAGAATTATGAAACATTTCTCGAACGCAAAATGTGCTGTTTTATTGGTTGAAATCTGCTCAATTGCAAAGGTTTACAGACAATTCCATATCATTGGAACTATGGAAGTGACTTTTGATTTGATGGCAGATTTAGAAAGTTAAAATCTTAACGATTCCAAAGGTATCTCTACATTATTGTCAAAATTTCCCGGTCGAGCCCAACTCAGCTTTAGAAAAGTGACAAAATCTATATATATATATAATTCAATGTATGTCCGTTTGTTTGTCCTTTATGCGTTACCAAACCGTCCATCCGATTGCTTTGAAATTTTGCATAGTAACACAGGTTAACCCTGGGAAGGTTTTAGGCCATTTACCAAAGTCCTAGGACACTAGGGCTACGCCCCAGTGGCCCTCAAAGTTACAATGTTAATCTTATGGAAGGTCAATATTAAGGAAGAAGAAGAAATATTTCTTTTGATTTTATCAGAAACAGCTGTTCGTATGAAAAGCTTAAAACAGCTGATTTTGATCAACAACTGATTTGGATAAAAAAATGAATATAATTTTAGGTTAGGTAAATCAAGCAATGAGCAGAATCCCATTATAATTTACATCGATCCTCAGGGATACGAATTACAGGCTTTCAAAGTTTCAAATTAAGCAATAGCAAAGCATTGCCGGGTCAGCTAGTAGAGCATAATTGCTTCGTATTTCACGCGCGGCAAAACGTTTACGGAAAACTAAAATTTTGAAACGATGATTACATATGTAAATAAACGTTTTAGAAAGAAATGTTAAATACAAAAATTAAAGTTTGAAACATTACCTTTCCAATGGTGTTTGTCTTTTTGAGATTGGAAGATTTTTAGTGGGTCAAATATTCAATACAATCATGCGTTACAATTGTGTTGTCATGATCGCACATTTCGTGCGATCTGCCGGTTGCAGGGTTAAAAACATGTTTTTAAATAAATTTGTGTTACATCTTTTCTAGTATGGCAATTCCAAAAGTATGGCAGCTAAAGTTTCATAATTTGTTGTTACAAGGTATTTATTACAAAAAACAACCTAACCCAAATTTTAGGTATAAAATTGTTTGTTTAACTCAGAAGTTTAAAAAGCTGAACTGAAAGTTAGAACTTTTTATCTTTTACATGGGTTGGGTTAAGATAAAATGTCCAACAATAAATGTATCCTACAATTACATCCTATAAAGAATCACAATCACTGACTTATTGAAAGTATGTATTAAAGAGTAATCCATAACATCTGTTACCAAGATCAGATTTTGCCAAACTTTCACTAAATGTTTATTATGCTTGTGATTCCTAACATGTTTTGGGAGATAATGTCATGTCATTCTAAACAGGTTGGGAATTATTGTCTAATTAAACTGATAAATTAGTGAATTGGGCTATGCGCACACTGCACCGACCGGTACGACCGATGACATATTTTACATAGTGCTACCATGTGACTAACTATGGTTGAAATACTACTTTATAAGTAACTAGGGGAGACCCCTGCGTGCTCCGCACGCCAATCCCCAATGGAACCTTCAAAAAACATATGTTATGTTTTATTTATAATGAAGTTGTAGAATTAATAATAACCTCAAAACTAAGATGGCAAATAATGTTAAATGTTCAAATTAAATTATTTCTCATATTTTATAATATAGCAGTTATAATAATGGTTAAAAGAACCAGCAAGGTATGGTAATAAATGTAAATACATGTGTTGGTTTATTCTAGGCCTAACCTAAGAATTTTTTCCGACTAAATTTACAAATATTGAAATAAAGAAAGGTTTTTATCGAAATGGATTATAGCTTATGTTACTCAGGGATAGTGTAGCTTTTTATTGGTAAAACTATTTTTTCAATCGGTTCAGTAGTTTGAACTACATACAAACAAAAAACAAACTTTACCTCTTTATAATATTAGTATAGATAAACCTCGGTTGATACACATTGTAGACATTGCACATTAGTTTGAGTTTATGAGATGCTACTATATTGATTGATACATTGGTAAAGAAGAAACCTTACCGGATTGTTTCATGATACCCAATTTCCTCCCAGCAGTTGTCTCTTCTTGAGTTATTAAAATAGTCCGGATGCCTCATTTTATATACCTCTGGATAATTTTGTACCAAAGAAATAAGTACACCTAGATCCATCTTGTCACCAAAGTAATCAAAACTCAAATTGCTAATATACACTCAAATGGTGTATACTACGCGCACCTCCATAAAGAAACATGCATTTGACTTTTATAAAAATCCTGGTCGTACCGGTCGGTGCAGTGTGCGCGTAGCTTTATAATGAAATTATTTTGTGTTTTAATATAGTTTCTGTGATTATTATTTTGAAATTAAAGTAGTGAAAGTATTTCGTACATTTTTTTAGGATCAATTTGAGCTGTGGTAATTACTCTAAAATTACCAACTTATACCTTGACATGTTATGACTTAAACGAATCAGTAGGCTAAATGATAATAATGTGTTTTTAGGTTACCATCCAAGAACACAACCAAATGAATTTCACAAAATTTTTGGAAGCATGGGTTTCAAAGTGAAATATGTAACGAACTACAAAAAAATAAGTGGTGCTGCATTGGTAATGTTTGATTGGTAAGTAAACTGTACCTTTACCACTTCAGTTAACATACTTTGTATGGTACAATTTGTATAATGTTAATTGTCACAAACAGAATTGGAAAAAAAAAAACTATCCAAAGCTGAGAAGAAATTAAATAAAATTACAAACTTGTAACTTTTCGGTTATGTTCCATCATTATGTAAAAAGGATTCCTCCGAAGGTCAACTGTTTACGTTAAACATAAACAAAATGATGAAATTACAAATGAATAGCTTCTTTCTAAGTAGCCAATAAGTTAACTAAGTTCTCCAGTTATCCGAACCAATTAGGACCGGACCCCATTCTGATAATCAAAAATTCGGATAGCTGGATTTTTTCCGAAAAAATTATCTATTCCTTTTCGGGACTGGATTCGCATTTACGCGACTTGAGTAAACTATCCGCACATACTACGGTCGCGTATACACGTTTTATAACTTTAACGTTTGAGTACTATCATCGCGTTAACAACGCGACTAATATAATTCTTTTACCGGCATTTACTACAATCTATTAGCTTTAAAATGAACTATTTCGACTATCGATAGAAGGTACTAGCTAACAGTGGAAAATAGAGTGAATAAAATCATGTCGCCAGACCTCGTTTACTAGGTTTTGTCGAAGCCTATTTTGAAAAATTAATTAGGAATATATGCTTTATCCAAAAATGAAATTTGATTATAACAAATTGTAGAGAATAAATCATAGAATTGAACTGTATAATTGAAAATGTTAAAATAACCTTATTTCATAAATATATTTCACTTTGTTTCACTACATTACGAGTAAAATAAAACTCTCGCTAGCACTAGGCATACAAAGTCAGACGCTTTGTCCCATGCTTGAAATAACCTAGTCTGAGCATGAATTAGGATTTAGACTATGTTAGTCCCGAAAAGGTTAATTAATTACTGTATATATGTTGAAAATAGGAGAACAAAACTTCTATATTTTTAAATAAAAAGAGCCTTTAATTAACTAAATGAAAAAGTAACACTTTTACATGTTAAGCGTATGTACATAAATGAATATTATTGCTTGCTGAAGGTCTCGGTCAAAGTAAACTGTTTGCTGTATTATGTAAGATCTCCAACTTGCCAAAGTACAATAATAATATAGAATAGGACCATAAGTCAATTTTAATTCGAGAGAGCATTTTTATTTTTGGAATTTAATTTAATTTATATTACAAATGTTTTTTTAGAAAGAGAGCTTAATAATTAGAAGCATTTTAACGTAAAGGAAATAGACTAAAAGGGCAGACAATTTTAAAGTACATTTCAGTATTAACTTGAACAAATATAAAAGGCAGACAATTATTAAAATCAATTATTATATTAAATTTAAATGTAGGGTTTGAGAAAATGGACAGTTTATGTACTAACTCCAAGACGCGGAAACTATACGAGTTTTAAGACGCAGTTAGACAAAGAAGCGTCTTAACGTCTAGATGAGATAAGAAGCGAACACCTGCAAGCTGATTCCTGGAAAAATGGACTACGTGCATTTCCACATGCAAGATCCAGAAAGAACTCGTAGCTAGCAAACAAATAATCTGACGAAATTTTGAACATCTGTGTCGTCAGACGTTTCTGATTGGTGGAGAGAGGATAGACGCCGGCTGGATGTAGCGGTGGGAAAGAACGCTAACGGCACTTGTCAACGAGAGATCAAGCAGTGAACATCGCTTGAAGTGTTGCGCGTTGAGCTTTAATTAACAGTTTAAATATGTAACATTTATTGTTAATCTACAAAGTAGTAAAGGGTGTTTTTAGTGAGTTATTGAAGAACTGATTTGAATTTTTACGAGAATTAATAATTCTCATCGTCAAATGGTGTGTATTGCGATCGCTTAAAATAATGTGACAGTAAATCGGACACGACAATGATCTAGGCTACAACAGTTTTGCGCGTGCGAGTGGGTTTTTTCTTTTTTCTTTCTTTTTTTTTTTAAATTAATAAGTTTGTGGTCTGCTTTTCGTAAGTATGTACAGTGAACTTAAAATCTTTTTTACTTATAAATCACCAGCTCTCTTTAAAATTTTATAACCTATAATTTGTATCATATTTGTCTGTATTTGAATTTATTTTTCTTTGCTGTATATGATATTAATAAATGTCAAAGGTCATTTCTAAATCGTCTGCTTTGTTTGGCCTAATCTGATCCTCTTCACCATTTTTCATTCAGGTCATTGAATTCACAACCCGAGATAGAATAAAATTAGTAGAATCTTGCAGTGCAACTGCATCAAATCAAATTTTATTATATTTTTTTTTTTTTTGTAAGCTGAGCAACTTACAAAATGGCGCAGCCAACTTTGGGGCTCGTCATTAGAGACTAAACTTACAATTAATCTGTTTGACACCTGGCGAATACATTAGCTTAGTTATTTTTCACTACAATCTGAAATGTTATTACTTATTTCTTGTTTAACAATATCATGGGCTTTTAGTAGCGCTTTTATTTTGCCATATAAAAAAGTAGATATACAGTAGAGTCGCGATATTTCGAGTTGAATGGGACCGAGAGTACCTCGGATTGTGAAAAACTCGAAATACACGGAATATGTAGAGGTTAAGATAAAATTACTAGTTATAGTCCTCGAATCTCCGAAAAAAATAAAGTTTTATTAAATATACACTATTTTGTATTGAACACTGAGGTAAAAACGTAATTTTATATACAGTAAAAAATAGAAACTTACTTATTAAAGAAATCATAAATAGCTTTTTGTTTAACTACACTGCAACGTTTACGAGCTGCGATGTCATGGCAGGGCCGGGAAAAGTTTGTTTCAATGTTATTTTTTTATATACAGTAGAACTGGGATAATTCGAACGTCTTTGATTCGAAGTTTCGGTTCGGTCCCTTGAACCATGATATCAATGTAAAAAAATGATGGATAATTTTATTCGAAGTCAACTTCTTTAATTCGAAGCTTTTCTTCAACACTAAAAATAAATCTTGTGCTGTGAAAGGGATCGCTGATAAATAAGAGCCTTGGGATAAATAGGTCACTGTCTGGTAGAAAGGGGGCAGGACTTACGTGTTTGTACAAGTATTGTAATTCTACACGCGGTACCGGTTTCCAAGAATTTTGCCTTCCGAGAATTCTCTAGGTACCGATGCTGTAGTTTGTCATTGATGCTCTGCCCAATCTCTGTCTGTTGTTAATTCTCGACAAAACCTTTTGTAAACAGAACAGAACAATCATATTGTTTGTTAACTCTTGTACTGCGCATAACCATATCAAACTTATATGAACAACGTAACGGTTATTTTTTCCTCCCCGAACATGACTTTAGTTGTACGGCCAATTGATCAGGGCATTATAAATAAACGGTATCAGTTAACTGACACAAACTTTCTCCCAACTTACTGTAGTCAAAATAATATTGTTTTTAATCATTTTATTTTTACTACTTTTTAGAACAAAACAAAAAAATTAAATTATACCTACGTTAATCGTATAAAAAAATTATTGTCCCAGGCGGGATTCGATCGCGCGACCTTTGAATTACTGGCCATGCTCGCTACCGTGGTGCTACCCCGTGCGGCCGCCGCTGCGATGCTAGATTGACAACACAAACTTGTTTATTTTTAAACATTTCCCCATAATTATAAAACGCCGAAGTTTTGATAAAAGCGGGTGGTGTCATTTTGTTTGGCATCTTAAGCACTATAAATACTGAAAATTTGATCAAAATCGTTAGAGCCGTTTTTGAGAAATTTGCATTTTTGTCGTTTTTTATGGGTTTTTAGGGGTAAATTACCCTTAAAAATTAAAAATTCCAAAAAATGAAAAAAACGCCTGGAGATATTAGGGTTTAGTACCTACATACCAAATTTCATGAAAATCGGACCAATAGTGTCCTCTCTGGTCGTGTATACATACAGACAGACTGACAGACAGACACCACTCTAAAAACACTTTTTTGGGTTCAGGGAGCACCAAAACAAAAAATTCCACTAAAAATATTTTTGGGTTCAGGGAGCACCAACACAGATAATTGCACTAAACAATTTTTTGGGGTTCTGGGAGCACCAAAACAGATAATTCAACTGAAAATTCAAATTCGAACATTTTTACGAAAACAATACTTTCTCCATATACTACGTATAGGGTGGAGAAAGTAAAAATGTTAAGCATTTATACCGGCGACTTATTGTACAAACGCTCTTGACGGATTCATTGGAAAACAAAAATTTAAAGATCGGTATCCTTCAAGCAGCAAGAATGTGTCACAATGCATGGTCACATTCAATGCTATTTGTGGCTCGAATTACACGGAACCTCGGATTATCGAGACTCGAATTACCGGGACTCTACTGTATTGTTATTGGTGAATTTTTGGTTTAGCTGTAAATATAAAGTTATAATATATCTTAATGAATAAAATAAACCATTGTATAGAACTTACCTAACAATATTTTTGGTAATTTTAAATGAAACAAAATCAAGTACTTGTTTGCAAAAACAAGCAATAATAAATAAATAAACTTTTGTTCTATTAAATTACTTAAAAATTTAAAAACACTAGCCTAGACTACCGCAACGTAAAACTAAACTGCTGGTAAGGTTATAATGTAACGAATATTGCTACGTTTTGATACAACACAGACCAGAAAAGAAAGGGAATTAATTATACTTATAATTAAATGTATTATTTATATATAAAACTGCTCGCAGTCCAGTAATCGGTGACGACCGTTTTGCCTATTTCATTCAGGCATTGTCAAACCAAAACATTTATGTTATAGCATTTGATTTAAATGCTTGTCACTTAATGCTCTCACCGTACCCATGAATACAGTTGATTATAACAAAGAAATTAATATAATTAAACAGATCGCAGTTTCGAATGGCTATGACCACAAAATAATTGACAGATTAGGGCATTCGAGGGATTTTAACTTGTCCAGTACTGCTGGCCATCCGGGCATTCGAGGGATTTTAACTTGTCCAGTACTGCTGGCCATCCGGGCATTCGAGGGATTTTAACTTGTCCAGTACTGCTGGCCATCCGATCTCGGAGGAACGTAACTTGCACCAACAATTCATTCTTGACAAAGAAATGGCTGTGGTCAGCTCTACTGGCCGTACGGGCCCAGAGGACTTATATTAAAAATCCTACCATAGTGCAAAGGGTTAATTGGTATATATATAGACACACAAAGTAAAAGTCATAAATTTTATTGATTAAAACATTTGCCCTAGTGATCCATGAGATAATTTGTGAAGAAAGTCTGGGGTTCAATAAAGAAGAACCATTCTTCAAATGAAGTACTGGACTGTTTATTGTTTTCTTAACAGCTTATTTCAGAAGCCTTAAGATGTGGGAGTTGCAAGGTGAGTTAGAGAATTTGTTATCAAAAGCTCTGCTACTCTTCTTGCATAAGATTAACCCCGTTAGACAATATGCCAGGTTTATGACTCTCGATGTTGGTATAAAATTTGTTCAAGGTTACTCAGTATGTGATTATATTGCTTTCAAACGACAAAAAACATATTAACACTTTTCAACATTGCTAGGTAGTCGTAACATTTTGAGTGATCTATCAGCGTAGATGTGAAACTATATCCCAGTGCTCAACGACATGGAAAACTCGGTCTCAATTTTTTGAACAACCCGAGTATCTTTAAAATACTAGATAAACTATTGTTGTTATTCATTTAGAGCCTCCAGGGCAGTATGTTTAACTTGGATATGACTTGTCGTAGCGGAGGTACTAATATTTAACAATAATTAGCTTCGTGAGATATCCCCGGTACTAATATGCTCGTTCCAGCGGAAAAAAGAAACAGAAACTTCGATAATCATCTCGGCCCTCAAAAGGGCCCATTTCAGTCAGCATTCTGCGATTTTCCTGTAAATGCCTTTTACGGGAAAACTCGCCTTAACTTCCTCGGAACTTCACTCCACATGTCCCCGGCCGATATAACATCTGTCTGGCGAACATAGGCATGTTCGACCGCCAAGGACACGTCGATATCGGCCGGCCACTTCAATAATCTTCGTTTACTTTCCTCGGGAGTTGAGACCTCATCTTCCGAGAAAGTCACTTAGTTATTTTCCCCAACTTCTTTAGCCCTCATAAGGACCGTTCGAGCAACGCACAGCAGCTGTCTGGGAAAGTCGACACGTTCTCCCGCCAAGGACTCTACGTCATCAATCGAACGGTTCCTTCACTTCTACCGTTTAACTTTTCCCTGAAGATGTACCTCATCTCACGGGAAAGTTATTCGGCCCTTAGTACCGCGTAAACATCTATCGAAATACTAGTAAATTCAGCTCCCTGGTCACGATGTATATTTAGTGGTAAACATAGACACGTTTACCGCAACAAACTAAATAATACATCAAGCAAAATGACCAAAACCACCTTTCAAACTTTCTCGGTGTTCAAACTCACCTTCCCGGGAAAGTTACAACTCAACGCGTAAACTTCAATCCGAAAAAAAAATCACAAGTCCCAACGCGAACTTAAGAACTAGTAAACTAACTAAGTTCACGTTAAAAATCCACATCGCTTCACTGGTTCGGTACACCGACATTGAACAAATTCACATCGCTTCACTGGTTCGGTACACTGACATTGAACAAATCCACATCGCTTCACTGGTTCGGTACACCGACATTGAACAAATTCACATCGCTTCACTGGTTCGGATCGCCGACACCGAACAGCCCTGTCATTGGCTGCGCATGTTCTCTTTTCCCCACCTCCACGCTGGAATATTAGAGCGCCCGATCAGTGACCAAATCACCAGATCCAGCCTGGACACTGGAGAAGCAACATCAACATATCCTACCTGGATACCAAGCAGTCAACATCAGATCCTACCTGGACTCTGCCATACCTTCATCAAGAAGTGGAAACCAGTGGAAGGAGCCATAAGTCCTCAGCCGAAGCACCGCAGAGAATATAGCAAGAGGGAAGCTAACTGAGGAAGTGTTGCCGACTCGTCAGGATAAAAAAAACTTAAATAAATGTTATTTGTTCTAATTCAAATACTGCGTTCTATTTTCACCACCAAACCACACCAGCGCAGCGCAACAGCGACACAGGAAGACGCTCTTCAAGCAATCTACGGAAACTTAGTAGCTATATTTTATTCTTGACTACAGTCTTGGTGTCCGGGCAGTGCGCAACACTGATGTGAGCTACTGGGTTTCACCACGACACTTTGGTAAGGGTGTCGTGTACCACGCAACGAAACTTCGCATCGCAACGACAGCGCAGCGCTACGACCTTCACAGGCTTCACCTGCAATGGCAAGCCCCTCAGGCACAAGCGTTAGCGAGGCTTCACCTCACCGCCCTTCAGGCTACATTCTGTCGAGGCTTCACCTCACGCCCTTCAGGCCACATTTTCGGCCCTTATCAGGGCCGAGACAAATTAGAAACTTGTGTCGCAATTTTTGGTTAGATTTTTTTTGTTAAATTAGAATCGAGCGACAACAGACTAACTTTGCCACACTTAACTCTGAACAGTAAAAGTTAATTCATTTTGAAATCTGTACTAGAACACCAGAAGTCTTATCAGGTGATTCTCAATAGGTAATAGAAAAGAACAATATACTCTCAAAGCATCCTGCTGCTAATACTTAGTAACAACTTATATTTTGTACATATAATGGCAAATGTACAAATAAATAATTATAAAATAAAAAACCCTACTAAATTAGTAAAGTTTTTTGTGAATACATTATTTACATACTGTACCATCATGTAGGCGATTTGTTACTGTTGTTCTTAGATTGAAGTGTCTCTCAATTATAACATTAATCATCAATGTAGAGTTCTATAGCTATAGATTTTTATTCTAGATTTGTTAGCCTGAATATGTGAAATTTATATTTTCCCACATACCTAAACAGTAACTAATATATTACAATTTTATTCAGAAAATGTCTGAGTAAATGTGTATCAAAGCTGCAGGAAGTTTGTAGATGCTATTTACATCAATTTACTGTCTGTAATTTCTGAACTTTAGAAAAGTAGAAACTATTGTAACTAAAAGTTATTTTTTTAAATTGATTGAAGGTTTCCTTCTTCTGTTTACTGATTTTTAAAAAGATTTCTTTATTTTGTACCTGATTTTATTTTTGAGTGTATATACATTATAATTCTTACACAGAGTTTGATATTCATACTTGGTCCCCATAAGGCTTAATTAAGCAAAAGTGTTGGTATTGGGTGTCAATGTTTAAACGTGCATATTAAAGTATCCGATGCTTTAGGTAGGTCTCTAAAAGATGTTTGTATTTTTATGTTATAGTCCAGGGGATGTGGACAGTATTCTGGAAATGAAAAAGCCTATAACCATGAACGGAATGGAATTACAAATAACTTCACTAAAGTTAAAAGGGAAAGGTATGGTGGATTTAAAATGTTAAAATTAATTTGTTAAAAGATGTACCGGTACGTAACTGTTGGCCTATGTATGAAATGTAATTCCTTGTCATATAGAGATTATGTCAATGGAACGGGATGATGGAATTGGTTGTTGAAAAGACTTTTTGAATATTTTCTTACTACAGTAGAACCCCTCTTAACCGGTCAGGTCGGGACCGAGACCCTGGCCGGTTACGAGTTTGGCCGGTTGATCCGAGGTTCCCGTAAAAAATTGATTTTAGTTCAAAAATAACCTACAGTACATATTTCATAAATAATAAAGGAAATAAGACGTTATTGCAACTGATTTTATTGTATGTACTGTACATACACACACAAACAAACACTAACAAATTACATGTAAACATTTTAACTTCCTTTGCCTCCTTTTCTCCCCTGCCTCCGAGAAATAAACAGATGAAGAAAGAGAAACAAAGGATGCCGCTTGGTTAATTGATTCCAAGAAAAAATAATACAGTTCAAAAAGAGGGGGGATCAAATCTTGCTTCCGCGGCAAGAATCAATCGACAAGGCGGCTTCCTTTGTTACGCTCCTCCTCCCCCCTTTTCCCTGCCACAACATTAACACATACAGTAGCACAAATAACATTGCGTCATCCCGAAATGTCCGTCAAATAATCGATGTTTGAGACTTCGGCCAGTTAATATATTTGATTTTGTTGTTTCTTGAAATAGGCCGGTTAAGCCGAGGACCGATTGATCCGAGGCCGGTTAAGAGGGGTTCTACTGTAAATAATTGAAAGTACAAGAATAACCATGACGGGTACAATATGGATAAAAAATATTAGAGCCTGGCCTGGTAGTTTCACATGACCTCTCGCAGCATGTTGCCACAATCTCGTCCACATTTCATTGTTTGAGGGCTTGAATGGTTGTGGGTGGCATCTGCTTGAACACTTTTGTTTTTAGATACCCCATAAAAAGAAGTCGCAAACAGTTAAATCGGGCGATATTCCCTCAACAAGAAATGACACGACCCGATAACAAAGCATTTATTGAAATTCTTGCTGTATGGCTTGAAGCCATCTTGTTGGAAAAGTGTCTGATTAGTCACTGGAGAACCGGCAATTTGTGGTGTGAGAAAGTTGTGAATCATTTCAACGTAACGCTGAGAATTAACAGTCACCGTGTTACCAGCCTCATCCTTGAAGAAAAAGGCACCCGCCGAAATTTCACCCCACACTGTCACTTTCTCCGCATAAAGAGGCCTCTCATGTAGTAAACGGGGGTTTGTTTCCGCCCAGTATCTGAAGTTTGGTTTAGTGACAAAACCTGAGATATGGAAATGCGCCTCGTCACTCACCACATGTATCACTTGAGTACGTCACTTGGGTATCATTTTCTTCAAAAAATCCTGAGCATAATTTCACAAAATTAAATTCTTTGTTGATAGTCACCCGGATTAAGAGATTAAGCAATTTAAAGTTTGTAAAGGTAAAAATTAAGATCCTTCTCACAGATGTGTCACTTGTTTCAATGCGAAAGGCATTTTGTTTGAATGATCGCTGCAATTTTTGCCATTTGATTCAACACACCTTCCGTTTTCTTCTTTACAGCATCAACTGACTAAAAAAAAAAAAAAAATCACTATAAGCACCAAGTTAACTTTTGGGAAAAGATAAAAGTCGCATGGTACTAAATCGAGTGAATATAGAGGATTCACAGAAGGTGTTGAGTGATCAGGAGCATTGCCCTGGTGAAGAATGGAACCCTTTCTTCTCAGCCGCAACAAAACTTCTTTATAATAATACTTTTGTGCCTTCTGAAACCCGTTCTTCCAAAATTACACCCCTGATAAAAAGCAATGAGCATGACTTAATTTTAATGATCAGTTTTCATTCTTGGTGATGTCAGTGTGTTTCCGGTACATTGACTGGTTTCGTCACAATTGATTATTTTTTGAAAGAAATTCGGATTTGCGTCAAGTTCCTCAAGAATGTCAACACAACATTCCTTGCGACATTCTTTTTCCTCTGGTGTGAGAACCCATGGGACCATCTTTGCACGAACTTTTGTCATGTTAAGATTGTCGTGCCAAATTTTCAATGTGGTGTCTTTGTCAATGTTAAAAGATTCTCTTTAATTCTAAAGGAGGTTGATATTCTGTGGACAGGTTGGTGGTTGATATTCCATGTTGTCGACAATGTTGAGGTAAGATCAAAAATAGGTTTGATATTTGGTTTTCGGAGACCAATATAATGATGTTGGCAACTTTGTTGTCGACATCTCGTGTCGTCTGTTGCATCAACCGACAACAAGGTGGCGACCAAGTTGATCGTCTGTGGGCCCTATAACACTTAGTCGGTGGTCTTACCAAACAATCTAACTGATTATTTCTACATTTTCTTCGGTTTTTGAAGTGTGAGGTCTTTCAAGATGTTCATCAACTTCAAATTATCACACCACTCGCTGAATATTTTGTGCCATTCAAACACTTTTGCGAACAATGCATATTTCTTTAACAGTTAGAGAACAAATCTAATAAAAAAATCTAAATGGCGGTTTTTTACTTTTTTTAACAGGAAAAATCTTAAATGACTGATATTCAAAACTACATTTTATATCCAATAATTAAGGTTACACTTTTACAAGCTCATCTGAGTTACATGAGCTGTGCGTTTTTAACGGTAGTCAGCAATGGTGTTTTCATGTTTAATTGTTTATGCTAAACCGTTCAGATTGAAAATAGGCCCACCTTTTCTATCTAGGTGACAGTAATTTAATTTAGAAGGCAGTTTAGAAAGAACTGTTTTATTAAAACAAATTTCCAGATTTTACTTAGAATATTTCTGACTCGTTTAGTAACAAAACTTGCCGAACCTAAATTTGGGGCAAGTATACATTTTACGAAAGGGTGTCTTTAGAAATTACTTCTTAACTTTTATTAGAAGCTTATCAGAAAAAAATTCGTACCTATTTCTGATCTAATTTTTGTGTTTCTTTTTTGTACGAGATTAAGTTTAAACCTATTTTTTTAGATCGATCTCCTTATAGTGTTTGTCTTGGTAGAAAGTACATATTATCGTGATTTAAAAATGAGAGCTAAACTGACATAATGTTGACCCTGTTTAAATATTGCTAGACACTTTCAAATGTAAGTTGTTTTTTCACTCTCTCTTTTATCTTAAAACTAGGGATTTCTAAAAGAAAGAGCCCTAGTTATTACTCGGCCTGGGTGCTTATGGCATTCCGACAGCCATGAAGAGTTATTTGAGTTATAGACAAACATAAAAACTGATCTCTTTGTATTAAAATGTAGATAAAAGGGCAACAGCCATTCTGTTCTTTATATTGCTTGTTATTTATTTTCAGGTGATTCAGCAAGATTTCATATTTCTGCCAATTTACAAAAACTGTTTCACAGTCCTGCAATATTTATGGGTGTAATAGACACACTAATATTTCGTTATAGTTCAAGTGCCGAAATCGAGGCAAAGAAAACAAATCAGGTACTAGTTGATATCAAACAATCTTTACGAAATGTAGACGTTTACCCATTTGGTTCACGAATATACGGTACAACATCATTGACTAGCGATTTGGATGTATTCGTAGATATTGGTAAGTAATTAGTTAATAATCTCGATGATTAAGTTACATGACTACAGTATTGTAACCCTATGGAAATATAAAGTCCTTCCTTCAGTAGGAAATATAAAGCCTTCTGTAAGCCTGTTTTTATACTCTTTCCTTGTATTTTTAAATTCCCAGAAAAATCTAACAAATCCTCTAGTAGGCTGTTTTTAATATTCTAGAAATCTCGAAGGAATAAAACGAATCCTTCTGTTGGCTTTTTTATACATAAGCTTTCTTTAACACTTGTTCCCCAGCGCTGTGCATTTTTCAGGTAAAACAATTAGAGGGCCTAAAAAGGAAAATTTTTGTGTGATTTTATTCTTACTTCGTATAAATTTTAAAATCTTAACGAATCTAGTTACGTATAAGTAAAAAACTGAATTTTCAGCATAGCATAGCTTGTATACTTTTTATTTTTGAAATAATTGAAAAATGTTTAATGCAGAAAAAAATAATTTTATTTAAATAAAAATACTTGTTTAAAACTCCTTTTAAAATCTTAATCTAAAACACATTCAAGAAACACAGAATCTTTTTGTTTTTGAAGCCTTTTCTGAAATGTACAATAGCAAAAAAACTCGAACGAACTCAAACGTTGACAGAGTCAGCTGTAGAACATTCCAATTGAATTTTTGTTGTATTACTTGTAGCAGACGAATTACTACACCTTCAAAACCGACTTTTTGGAAAATACAAGAACCAAACTATGTATATAAATATTAACTTTGTAACACTTACAGCCATGTAACAGAAGTATTATATGATAATAATAAATTAATAATTTCTCATAATAACTAAAAGCATAGAGGTTTGGTCTAAATAAAAATGAAAGACGCAATATATAATACCAAACATTTATAATTCTTGCATATATATATATAAATTCTTTTGTGACGCAAAACAATTAAAGTAAAATCATTTAAATAAATAAAGTAAAAGGCAGACTATTAGTAAATAAAATAAAAGCAGACTTGAAATATATTAATCAACAAGGGTATATAACGTGTGTGAACTATATAAAAAGTTATTGACAGTGGTGCGATTAAAACGAGCGGTTGAGAAGGTCAAATGAATGATTGCGCAATAGACAGTTTGACAAACAATTAAAGAACAGTTAAAGTTAAAGAACAAGCACATATGGAGAAATCAATATATATATCAGCGTATATAATAAAGCACATCATAATATCGGCATATGTGTCGGAACGTAGATTCAATGAGAGCAAGCAAGAAAGTTATTCAATACGGGAAGGCCGTGTACGGCTTCCGAGAGAAGAAAGAGAACTCTAGAACATGGCGTAGAACGTTGCATGTATTGTAAGATTTTTTGTGAGAGGTGTGAATTTCAGTAAAAAATGTAGTCTTTTCATCGTAATAGCAACGAATGTTACTCTAAAGTGGAGCGGAGGTGTTTCGGCGTTTGTGTGAACTTAAAAAATGAAATTGATGGTATAAGTTCTACGATAAGTGAATTCATAAAAAGTCTACCATGTGCTTGATAAAACGCGCGTTATGGAAGAGAAAGTGCTTCGTATTTTTGTGTAATCATAAAAAATCCTAGGTAAAAACAGTGAAATAAACAACGCAGTAAGTAATAATGGCCATAGGACATAAGTTTTTCAGTCTGCAATCTTAGAATTTTGAATATTTTAACAAATAGTTTCATTTGATTTTATTGCGTCATAAATTTAAGGTAGGCTTAACTACACTTTGTACAGATTTTTTTTTATAATTGACTTGTTTGTTTTTGTAATGCTGATATATTCTGTTGTAAATAATTATTTCTTGATAATGCTTGAGTAAAGAATTAGTTGTTCCGCTGCAATGTCTTAGATTCCTTTATTTAGCCACGCACATTCACTAGCCTGTACTTTGCAGCCAAGTACTCACCCCTGAGAAAATTAAATTAAAATAATAAATCAGTAGTAGTAATTACCAATACATAAATGCTAAAAGAGCAAACAGAAAGTTATATATGGATTATTAATTTTTTTATATGAGAGTTAAACAAAGGTGATTTTAAGGTTTTTATTAATAAAGTGTCTAAGGTAGGCCTAAGGTGAAGTTATATGTTAAGGTATAAAGGAGGAGTTCTGCGTTGGAGTGGAGGTGAGATACATGGTGTATAATAATTTTTTTTATGGAGGCAGAGAAGTAAGAGGTGTTTCTTGATGATTTTAAGTTATGATATGAACGACGATTTTTTATATTGAAGGTAAATAAGTGAATGAAATAAAGGAGAGGTAGAGAATAATTCATATATAGCATTTTATTAGTTTGAAAATATTTTTTTTATCTTTTGCAAGTTTTACCGAATCCCATTTTTTTTAACACTTTATATCTTATTATATTTTTATTTTTTGTAACCTTCAGTTACAACTTAGTACAATAAATATTCTAGATAAACCAAAAGAATAAAAAAAGGCCTGCACTTGGACTGTTTGTACATACTTTCCTTAACCCTAGCTAAAATTAATGGTTATAGCTAAAATTGGCGAGCTGGTTTTTAGTGTTTTGCAAACATATTTTAAAAAAATTTGCCAAAAATAGTAATTCTATCCCAATCCAAAAGTGTTCTACACCTTTTTTGTAGAGAAAGGTTCAAAGAATTGATATATGCAATTAAAATTTTATAAATATAAAACTGTAAAAGTTATTAGTTCAAGAAACAAAAAATGTTCAGTAACAAAAAGGAAAAAGTTCAATTTTAGGCCTAAATAACAAGTAGTAAAAAAGTTTTGTAATTTAGTACTAAATAGAACTATATAAAAACATTTATCAATTTCAAATTTCTTATTTTGAAAACACCAGTTATTATGTTCCAAATACACGACTGCTAACAAAACTAGGCCTAATTTGAAACGTAATTTACTAATACGGTATATGTTTTGCCCAAAAATGAAATATTATAACAAAGTGTAGACAATAAATCAAAGAAAAGAACTGTATACTTGTATTTTGTTAGTTCACAAAAGTGTTTGAGTTATGTTTATTTGAATAACAAAATGACAATCTAATGAAACGTCGCCGGTCGATATTAGTACAGGCAGGAAGAGTGATTTGAATAACGGGGGAACGACAAGCGCCGGACGGTCTCACAATTATGTACTTTCCACTGCTGCCTAGACAAACAAAAAACTGGTTATTTCTAGTTTACTTTCCACCGTTAGAAAGATCGAACTATTCTCTACATAATAAAGTACAATACCTTTTAATTTTCCGTCAGTGACCTCTTTTTTGTTGTTGTTCTTTGACGCATTTCGGGATGTCTATCCCATCTTCAGAAAAGCCCTCTATATATAGAGGTTGTCAAAACGTTAATAAAACACAACACATTTAAAAAAACACAGTAAGTAGATGCGCACCTTATGACATACGGACATCGACTGACTGCACGCTATCAGTCCACGCTCTAATCTACTCTACTCTAATCTATTCTCTACAAAATGGTGTAAAGAAATCTGTCAAAACATATGACAGTGCCTACGAAATATCGGTTGACAAGTGGGCTGTTTCATTGGTTGAAAACTGTCCAATCGCAAGGGTTTACAGAAATCTTCGTCATAAATCATGTAAAATAGTGAAGGCCCTATTAGATAGATAAAATCTTGACGAATCCAATGGTATCTTTATAATCTCGGTAGAAATACTTCTGTAGATGGTGTTGCCCGTTGAAGAAGTGGGAAATAACAGTACAATTGTATGGAAATTCACGTGTGAAACAGCTGTAACCCGATCTGCATATTTTAAAACGATAATTACGTTTGTAAATATATGTTTTACAAAAAAATTTTAAATACAAAAATTAAAGTTTAATTGATTTCCTTTCCAATGGTGCCGGTTTTGTTACGATTGGATGATTTTAAGTGTTTTAAATAATCGAATATGCAAATTCTCGCAAAGGTTTGAAATGGTTGCTTCTTGCGCCTGAGAGAACGTTAGTTTGTGCAGTCTGTCACGGGGAGGGTTAAAATGCTACAGACCTGTAAAGATTAAAACAAAATCTTTTGATGTTTTAATTTGGTCATCTTTCTTGCTATGTGCATGAAAGATCAAATGCCTATTGAAAGATTATTTATATGTATGTGCCAATCAAATATTCTTAAGTGAATTTTCACAATTTTTCCAACTGAGCGCGTAGTGAAAATATAAATAATTAACCCATCAGTCAAGAGGTTGCTAAACAATATATAGAAAGACTGCACAAAACTAACTAAATGTAAATATAATTCATTATGCTTTGATTTATAAAATTTAGTTCCTTTAAAATTTAACTTTTTGCGATATTTAGATGGTGAAACTTACTTTGACGATTCTACGTTCAAAGACCGAAGACTTGAAGAAAATATTATTCATAATATTGCCAATGATTTGAAAAGAAGTAAAGCTTTTCAACAAATTGCAGTTATCCCAGCACGTGTTCCCATCGTCCGACTGGTCCACAGGCAGACACATTTAGCTTGTGATGTTTCCTCGCTGAGTGGTCTTTCAGTTGAAAATACTAAATTAACCAAGTAAGTAAGAATAGCAAGTTAGATAGAACTTTCATCAGTACTTTCAGTCAACAATCCTTTATGCTTTGTAAAACAGTGTCACAAATGTGCACATACACAAAAAAAAAACTGTTAGGGTCATTCCATGTCGACTCAGCACACCCAATTTACCTCGCCTTCTCAGATTTTAATGAAATTTGGTACACATAAACTATTCATACATTTATACTTGAAAAAATCCCAAATTTCATCAAAATATCTCTACCCGTTTTTGAATTACAGCTATGTAAAGTTTTTAAAAAACAACAAACTTATTTTTTTTTTTTTTAAATCACTCTGGAGCTGTCCTGAGAACTGGGAGAGGTACATTTTGCAGCATTTTTATGTTCTACTAGTGGACCCGGCAATGCTTCGCTATTGCTTGATTTACCAAACCTAAAATTATATTCAGTTTTTGATCCAAATCAGTTGTTGATCAAAATCAGCTGTTTTAAGCTTTTCATACGAACAGCTGTTTTTTGTGCCCCTGATAAAATCAAAAGAAATCTTTCTTCTTCTTCCTTAAGATTGACCTTCCATAAGATTAACATTGAAACTTTGAGGGCCACTGGGGCGTATCCCTGAGGACCGATGTAAATTATAATGGGATTCTGCTCATCTACAGGACACTACCTTTCTAACGGTATGCGCGAATTTCTCCTACGATGCACACAAGCTGAGAAAAAAGGACGACAAGTTTTGTGCTTGCCTATTAATATATAGATTGTTTAACCTATTATTTAAAAATCAGCGTTGTGTATTTATTTTGTTTAACAGTTAACCTATTATTAAATAGGTATTTAACTTAGGCAGAGTACCTTTTTATTGAGGTAGTTAGGTATTATTTGATTAAAACATGCTATTTGTGATAAACAAGCAGCAGGAATATATTTTTTTAACACTAAACTCATCGTCATCCCATATATATATTTTGCAAGGGAGTTTGAGGGACAAGTCGGAACGTGAAAGCTTTGGCCGTCAGAGCATCAGCGCAAATATTGACTCGTCTCTGCCATGAGTACTGAGGAATGCTTGTACTATGTGACACTTCCAGTCCATGTAACAGAAATATATAAAAATGCGAGTAAATTCCCATAACGTCTAAAACAAGGAACGATGGTCTAACAGCTAAAAAGACTCAAGATTCAGTAATCAATGTTTAATAAATCATATATCTATACTAATATTATAAAGAGGTAAAGTTTGTTTGTTTGTATGTAGGGGGTAATCTCTGGCACTACCTATCCGATTGAAAAAATAGTTTTACTAATAAAAAGCTACACTATCCCTGAGTAACATAGGCTATAATTCATTTCGATAAAAACATTTTTTTATTTCAATATTTATTATAAATTTAATCGGAAAAACTCTTAGGTTAGGCCCAGAATGATAAACCAACACATGTATTTACATTTATTACCATAGCAACCAATTGAATAAAATAATAGATAACATATTTGCTCCAATATTTCCATTAACAGCTGATTTCAAAATTTGAAGCAATTATTTTTGTATTTCTAGCTTTTAGGTTAGGATTTTAAAGAGTAGACTTGAGCCTTGCTGGTTCTTTTAACCGTTATTATAACTGCTGTTATAAAATATAAGAAATAATTTAAATTGAACATTTAACATTATTTACCATCTTAGTTTTGAGGTTATTATTAATCCTACACCTTTATTATAAATAAAACATAACATATGTTTTAGAAGGTTACGTTGGGGGTTGGCGTGCGGAGCACGCAGGGGTCTCCCCTAGTGCATGTATAAATTCATTTAAGACGCAAAACAATTAAAACCTAATGATTTAAATAAATGTAAAATTAAAATTAAGCAGACTATAATATAAAGAATTGAAAGAGCAGACTTAAATATTAAATAAACAAAAAGAAAAACATTAATGAGTAAAAGTATATAATGTGTTTGAGTATTGAAAAGTTCATCATAAAACAAAAACAGTGTAAAAGGAACAATTTGAAGAGTAATATAAATGGTCACAAAACAAACATTTTAATAATTAAATTGATAAAGTTGAAGAAAACCATATTATATAAAAACCTATAACACATAAACGTCTATATCAACGCACAGTGTAGATCAGGATTGGATCTGGTCAATAGTGAGACGTAACGTTGATCAAAAAGGCCATGTACGGCAACCTTAATAGACAAGATGGCGTTGAGTTAAGTTGAACTGGAGTGTGTTAGGAGAGTAATGTGCACAAAAATATGGTTTTATAGTGTAGGAGAATGTAAATAGAGAGTTTAAAGTAAACTTTTAGCGGTGCAACGTTGGTGTACGCTTCTGCGTTGAAGTTCGACGAGTAGTTGTCGAGTAAATTGAACTTGTCTGTCGATGACCATGTGGCTTCATTTCTAGAGCATCCTAGACCTTCTAGTGTGAGGCAGTATCTCAATTTATCTAGTAAATCCTAGGTATAAATTTAACTTTTCAAAATATTTTATAAACTTTAATGGCCATATAAGGCTGAAACCACACTGGGACAAACAATTTGATTGAAGCAAACTGAAACAAAATGTTTCAGTTTGACTGAAACATTCCCAACCCACCCACATTGAAACAAACAGTTCACTCAAAGTTCCCAGGCATTTACTTGTAGATATTATGTCTCTCCCTTTTTTTAAAGTGTTAAAAGTGTATGATATCAAATAGTACGGTCGTTATGACCAATGATGAGTTTTGGGTGCATCCGTACAACAAAATAAGAAGTTATAATGATACTATTATACTGTCATTGTTATTTGAACTGCGACATTATGAAAATAAGTTTTATAATTATATTCCGAATATTGATTTAATAAATAAATGCTGTTACCTACTGTCATACAATATTCTATTTGACAGCCGTTTCGGCTATTAGTAAAACACGTAATTTATCAAGTAGCCTACTATTACATGTTTAATTACCAACGTATTTTGTAAATTATTTAAATGAAATCGTAAAATGTACTACGGCTTTCTAACATTACGACCTAAAAAGTAATTTTAAGTCTAGGCCTAACCTAAAATTATTGTATGTAGGCCTATGTTGCCGTTAAGACAGGTAAAATAAATTAAACATACACACAATAATTAGGTTAGGCCTAGACTGATGAAAAAACATTTTATGTTTATTGAATGTATTTCCATTGAATAGACATTAACTGCACGTGTTTACCATCTTAGCTTTGATGTTATTATTAATTCTACACATTTATTATAATAACATTAAACGTATGGAAACAGTAAATATTTGTATAAAAAACAAACTAATAATAAACGGCAATTGAAAGATTAAAACTTCACTTTAAACTTTATTTTCGCCTTGTAAAACAAATAATAAATAATAATTATTTATATAAAATACTGTTAAATACAGGCTAGAATAGAAGAAGAAAGATGTCTTCAATAGTAAAATGTTTGATTCAAACCGGGGTTCTTCAAACAACATCAGGCGTGACAGGATAGGACTGAGGCAAACAAAACGTTTGACCGAGCCAGTGTGAACGTGTTTCCTCTACTACCTTGCTAATTCCGTCCCCTTGGTTTGCGTCAGACAGCCCGAGTCAGTTGAAACTGACTCAGGCTGTTTTGTTCGATGCAGTGTGGATTCACCCTAATACGATAGTTTTCAGTCTGCATTTAAAATTTTAACTTTTTCATATATAATTTTACTTTAATTTTGAATTGCGTCTTAGCCTATTTCACCTGGTTATAAATTGTATCTTATGTTAAGTTTTGAAAATTTGTCTCACTTAATTCACATGATAATGATTAATTTGTTTGTATGTAATTGTTTTCGTAAAATGAGTGAGTAAAAAACATAGTTGTTTCGTCACAATGTCTCGAATTTCATTATTGACCATGACTTCCATCTAGCGTGTACTTTTGCAGTCAAGGATTCACAACCTGAGAAATTAAATTGGTAATAAAGGTTTTATATAAATTGTGATATGCATAGTTTAAAATAGAAAAGCATAGAGATACCTTATATGCGGAATATTGGTTTTTTTAAGAGTTGAAGTAAAAGAAGTTTTTGAGGTAAAGTGTCGATTTGTAAGTTGAAGCTAAGGTGGTTTGAACAGTGAGTATTTCTGTAGTGGAGTTTGAGTAATGAGATAAATATTTTTACAATTGAAGTTGAATAGTGAGAGAGGAGTACTAAACGTAATTAAGAATAATAAAGTGTAGGGCCTAGGTGAGTAATAATCCACATATATTGTTCTTTATCAGTTTGAACATTTTTTTATATTTATTTCAAATTTTTCGACGACCACATTTTTTTAAACAGTATAATCACATCTTAATTTTATTTTTATAATGCCTTCCGTTATAACTAGAACTAGTAAATTACTTTCGAGTAAACCCTTCGCCTAGGCAGTAAACGGTCGTGAGTGGACTGCACGTTTTATTCTCATTCATTTTTTTGGAGTATAAATTTTTGTTCTCATTTACTTGCACTACTCGTTTTTATTCACTCGGCTCAATCGCTCAAAGGTAACAAAAAGATAATTATTTTCAAAATCTGCTTTCATTCGATAGAAAATTTTAATGTATTTATTTTAAGATCGTATGAAATATATCATGTATTTTAATAGAATTGATTTCTTCGTAGGTGTTATTTGGAGAGTGATCCAAGAGTAGCTTGGCTTGTAACTGCAGTCAAATATTGGGCTGGCCAAAACTCTCTCAAGGACTCTTCAAGGTTTACAAGCTACGCTCTAACCTGGATGGTCCTATATTTCTTGATGCAGTTAGACGAACCAGTTGTGTTTCCTGTCGAAACTCTTAGGAAACTGAAGTATACGCCTAAACCTCCTATTACAGGTGTGTCTAATTAGAACAAATAAAGCAATTTGTGAAAATAATCGAATTTTGTGTGCGATACTGACAAACTCACTTAAAACACCCGTGTAAAACATGTGACTCGTAGTAGTAATAATGCAAAGTTTGGTCTTTTTATAGTGCAGTCATTGAAGCGAAAAATAGGGTCTTACCTCCGAATTTTTTTACTGTGAACCGATTTGCATGAAATTTTGGAATTAGGCTCATCTTACCCTTAACTTCAAAAGTGAAAATGATCTGAGCTCCGCCTATTATTTTTAAGGGGTGTAAACAACCCCTTAATGGAAAAATTGACATTGAGCCATTTTATCGCTAGAAAACGTGTTTAATATTAAGGGGTGAAATTTTAAAGTGTTTTCTGACACAATTACCTCATATTAAAATCATTTTCAACCCCTTGAAAACCTTACAACCCTTGCAAACAACCCCTAAATTGAAAAATCACAAAAAATTACTTTTAACCCCCTTTTGACCCTTAAAAACAACCACTTGATAAAAAATTGTTTAACAAAATTTTTTGGATGAAATGAAAAAGATTTAAATGTTATTCCACATTCTTGAAAATGATTATCATATTCTCAAGCTTTTCAACCCTTAACACTACCCCTAAATTAAAACAGTAAATATATATGATTACACATTTAAAAATAATTTAATTATAGAGTAAGAAATCACCATTTATTGAATAAAATGTAAACTTACAAGTTGTCTAAAACTGTATCAGATTGAATTAGTAATACATTTAAAAAAATACTGCAACAAAAGCATGACAATGCATAAAAAACCATAAAAAATATTACATTAAACACATGCTCATTCCTTTGCAGGCGGAAATATACTGGTCACGTTGTATAGCATATATATTTAAGAAATTCGAAACGAATAAACGGAGCACGCACAGCTGATCAACTGGCTTTTTCGTGGTTGGCCCCTCCGAGCAATACACATACTTACCTTCACTCAAATGGTTTATATATTTGCAGACCTTAGAAAAGATATTACGATACAAAGAGCTTGTATTCCAAATTTCGCAGCAAATTATGATAACTTGTTTAAAATTAATGTAAGTAGTCGTTCTCTGTTTTTTTATCCAACTTCAAAAAAAGAAATTAAAGAAATAATTAACTCTTTACAGAACAGAAAAGCACCTGGTTTTGATAATATTACACCGGTAATTATTAAACAGATTTCGGATAATATTGTGGAAGTACTCGTGTATTTGTTTAATTTCAGTTTGAGTGCGGGAGAATTTCCGTGTGCTTTAAAAAAATCAATTGTTAAACCCCTTTATAAAAAAAAATGATAAAAGGGATCCTAGTAATTATAGACCTATTGCGTTGCTGTCGATATTTTCAAAAATCTTAGAGAAGGTTGTTAAGTGAAGATTAGTTAGTTTTTTGGACAAAAATAAATTTTTCAGTGTTAAACAATTTGGATTTAGGGAGAAATTGAATACAAATAATGCACTACTCCAATTTATGAGTAAGGTTTTGTAATACATGTGAGTTTCAGGGTTTTTAAACATCAAAATAGTAGTATAACGTAAAAAGGGTCATAAGGTAAATTTTGGACATTAGCCTAATTTAACCCTTAAAGCGCTAAGCTAAAACATGGGCTACCGCTCATTTACAAAAAAAATTTAAAAAATTTATTTTCTCAATGTTCTTTTTAAATTTAGATTCTCAGGGTTAAATAGTACACATAAAAAATATCCAACTAATTTTAAACTTAAAAAAAATATTTTTTACAAATTAAAAAATAAAACCAAACTTTGCAAAATTACCATAAGCCTCTTCAAAAACAAAATACATACAAGCAATACTTTTACTAGTCAAAAAATAAAATAATTACAGTACTAAATTCTTACAATAAAAAAGAAAACAAAATAAATAATAATAAACATATCTTACAAAGAGATTGCATACAAGAATACATTTTATATAGGCTACAGAAAACGAAAAACATAAACATGGAATGTAGTAATTCTTGTTGTCTAAAAATAAAAATTTACTAAAATGATTGTTGTTTCATCAATATTACACATAAAAGTCACCCTCATATTCACTTTTCATTAAAACTTTGGAACAAATATCATTAAACTCACAGTACAAATACAACAAACAGCTGAAAGAAACAGTTTGCGGCTATAGGCGTAAGCCGCGCTCAGAACACAAGCGATAGTAGATTAATTTGCTTTGGCCACAGAACACAGAGCGATAAGAAGTCACAGACTCTGCTTATATTTTTTATTTGGTCTAAACATACTCAAAGAACATTAATATGTACTCTATTTTAAGTTTCGTGAACTATCTGATCATCTAAGCATGTTTTTGTGTTTTTGCGTCTAAAGGCGTTAACCGCGTTTAGAGAATGGGTCGTGCCGCGTATAAAGGCGCTAGCCGCCCGTTAAGGGTTAAAAGATTTAGTTATTTCATAATATTAATGAACATAGAAATTCAAAGGGAAATGCAGACATTAATTAATAATTCAGAATAAATCAAACATAATATTAACTTCATATTTAATTTCAGTTTTGTTTAAATATTTAAATTATGTTTCATGATGTGTCAAAATATGAAAAACATTTAAAAGGTATTGGAGGGTTTGAAGCTATGGTCCACTAAGTTTTTAGACAGTGATGAATAAATATTGAAAGATTATTTCAGACATCGTAAGAAATAAACTTGATATGTAATGTTAGAAGCCTGTGTGATTCATCTATGATAGAGACAGAATTTTTGTCCGAGATGTTGGCAACATTCAAAGGTCGTTATAGGGAAGCAGATTTACGGTCCCCTGGAGAACAGCTTCCCATTGGTGTCTCCTGGTTTGTATCACGTGATATGGCGTGATCGGAAGAAAGAACGAGGAAGAAGGAGCCTTTCTTCCCACTTGCAACAGTGATCCAGTACAGAGCAGACATGTTTTGCAGTTAGTCCAGCGAAATGTTTTAACAAGTGCTTATTTGCGGTAGTTAAAGTACAACTACCGTTTAAATATGTTTAAAGAGGAGAAAAAACAGTGCCGTATATCGTACGATAACTAAAATGTGAAAATTGTTCGTAAATTGTCTCAGAAGTGATAACTTTGGAAGTATGAATCATGGCGTGGCGTCCTTTATGCATTTTACGTAAGGATTGTGCAACGAACGTCTCAGTAAACTAAAATCAACGTGGATAGAGTGCGACGAATAAAAGTGTTATGGGGTTTTATATTTTTAAATTGAATCAAATTGTGTTGTAAGCTTTTCTCTTTTATAAATTCATATTTTTTTTTAAGTGCACTATAAAACAAAGAATCGTAAGTAGTAAATTAATTTAACCAAGTCTGCATTTGAATATTTATCAATATAAGTTGTTGTATGTTTAAGATGAAATTATTAATAGTAAATGTGTGTGTTTGAGTGTCTGATTGCGATAATTGAGATGATGATTTGCCAATTTGATTTAATTATTAATGTGTGTGTTTTTTGCAATTTAAAATGATACAGTAAAGTATTAATGCCAACTACTATGACTTTCTAATTTGAGTTTTTATCCTTTCCAGAAGTACTTTATGGTAATGAACCTTGTTTAAATTATAAATTCAGTTTTTTAGTTTTTTCTTTGTGTGATACAAAATGGCGGCAGTCTTTGGTAAACGAGGCGGTTTGGAGCCAAAGTTGCCATGTGATCAACATGGCGGCCATGGTTCTGGACGAGTCCATTTTTAACCAGAGAACTGTAGTCATAGATGAGACAGTTTTATGTGTAACAGATATTTCAATGATCAACTGTTGAGTAACAGATATGATCAAAACATAACCTAACTTCAATTTTGGGGTTATGTTTGTTTGTTTTCATTGGGATTAAGGTGTTGTAATATTTTAAAATGATAATTTAATTAAATAAATAAGTAAATGGATTGAAGATAGGAAATAATAAATAATTGTTACACAGTAAAGGTATTTTTTTATGTTAAAAATAACTTATAAATATTTTTGTCAAAATTAAATTTTTATTTTTCATTTTTTTTTTTTGTTTTCTATTAATAAATTGTTTGTAAACGGCTTGCAAGGTGGCAGCACGTTACAAAATGGCGCCCGAACTTCTTTACCATAAACGAAAACACTGGGAAGGATGACTTTGATGGAAGCATAGTGGTTGGCTGTATTTCAAGATTTTTGAAAAAGTTTTAAAAGTTTTAAGGTTAATAAATAAAATTTATAAAGGGTTAATTAATAAATATACGATGGCAGAACTAGATGATTCTGGTATTTCGATATTAAATCATTCAACAAATGATAGTGTATTAGAAAATGAAAATAAGGTAAATACAGAAGTAAATTCTGTTACAAAAATGGAAAATGTAAAAGAGAATAATAATGAACAGGTAGCTAGTGATGTAAAGTCAGAACAACATTCAGGTATTAGTTTAGAAATGATATACCGATACTTAGAAAATTCCAAAATAGAAGCAAAACAAGATTCAGATAATAAATTTAAATGTATGAATAATAGATTTGAAGAGGCAGATAAAAAATCTAAAGAATATAGACTAGAAGATAAACAAGACTTTAACAATTTTAGGTTAGAGGTAAACAATAAATTTGATAACTTTAAACAAGATTCCGACACTAAATTTGAAAAGTTAAATAAAAAATCTGATGAATTAAATCAGAAATTTGAGGATAAGTTCAGTGAGTTTAGACAGGAAGTTAAGGATGATTTTGTTAAGTTAAACTCTAAATTCAAGAAAAATGAAGTAGCAATTGATAGTTTAAAAGTAGAAGTAAGTACTTTAACAAAGAAATTTGAAGTTAATAAAGTAGAGACTGATAAAAAAGTCAAAGCAGTTTCAAATGAAATGAAGGGTAAATTTAAGGCAGTTGATGATAAATTTATTAAAGCTAGGGATGCAGTTAATGAGAAATTTAAGTAAAAGTTAATGAAAATTTAGTACATACTAATAATAAGATTAAAAAATTGGATAGGAAATATGAACAAGTTGAGAATAAAGTTGTAGAAATTGTAAATTCTGAAATAGATAGTGTACAGAAAGATGTTAAGGAACTTAGAGATGAGTTTGAGGTTAGGTTAGAAACTAAGTCTGTAGTTATGTTAGGAGAGGCGAAAAATGAAACAATAATACCAGATTTTTTTCATGAAAAAAGGGAACCACACCCTAAGACATTTATTAAGGCTTTAGATACTTTTAATAGGTATAGAAATGAGAAATGGGAATATAAATTAGTTCTCATTAGGAAATATTTTAAGGAAGAGGCAGGTACTTGGTTTGATGTACATAACCAAGAATGGTTAGGATTTGAGGACTTTAAACTGGCGTTTCTAGAGAGATTCTGGTCGCAAGACAAACAAGAAAATCTCCGTATGAAAATAATGTTAGGAAAACAATATACAGGGCCTATCAAAGATATACATAACTACATCATTAGGTTACATCACCAAACGCAGTTCTTAGATCCTCCTATGTCAATGGAGACTTTTACGCGTCACATAGTGAAACAATTGCCGGATGAATTAAGGGTAATTATTTTAGCAGCGGCACCTGAGAACCTTAGTAAACTTGAAAAAATAATTATGGATTGGCAGGAGAGTAATAAATATGTACAAGATAACAATAAACAGAATAGCTTTGATAGGAATAGGCAAATACAAGAAATTAAATACAATTCACAAAATCAGAATAGGCCACAATACCAAAACAATAACAATAGGCAATTTCAAAACAATAGGTTTCCACAGGGCTATAATAATAATAATGGGCAATTTCATAATAGGATGCCACAACAACAATTTGAAAGAAATATGCAGCAACATCATCAAATGCCTACGCAGGGGTATCAACAAAATAGAAATTTTGAGGGTAATGTACCACAACAAGGTTACACTAATGGTAGGCCTATGCCGAGGCAGGTGAACGGTGATCAGCAAAAGGGAAACGAAAGGAGACAATAGTACGTTCGGCTGGGATGCTATTGTCCAATGAAAATGATAGGCCGACTAGAACAAAAGAAGTTTTTAGTTTAGATAATCAAGATGCCCTAATAGACGAGAGTAATTACACTGACATTAAGTCACAACCCATTAAAGGCGATATTATAGAAATTGAGATTAAAGTTTTAAATAGAAATTATAAATGCATTGTAGATTCAGGTTCAGAGATAACCGTAATTAATGAAAATATTTTTAATGAATTAAATAAATTAAGTAAATACAAACTTATGCAATTGCCAGTGTCAAACTTACTTATAATGGGAGTGACTGGTGTCAGGAGTAAGAGAGTATCGAAACAGATTTGTTTAGATGTACAAATAGGTGACACGAGTGTATTAATGAATTTCCTTGTTGTAACGGGGTTGAATTTAGATTTTATTATGGGTTGTGATTTTTTGGGGAATAGCAAAGCTAAAATAGATTTTGAAAATAAATTGATTAATTTGAAAGTAAATAATGTAGAAATTTCAATGAAGTTCATTAGTAGGCTAAAAGAATCTTGTGTGTATAATTTGAAAATATGTAAAGAAATAGAGCCTAAAGTGTTTTCAGAAATAGAAAATAAGGGTGAATTGTTTTGTCAACTAGAAGATACAGCCTGTGCATATTATAATGAGGTAGTGCATGATGATAATTCTGAACTAAATAACGTAGAATGGGAAAACATTGTAGATAAAGTGATGGAAAACACAAATTTAGAGTGGGAAAATAATAGAGAAAGATTAAGGGTAGTGTTAAACCATTTTCAGGATATTTTTTCTGACACACCAGGAAAAATATTAGATTTTAAAGCAAAACTTAACATTGATAATAGTGTACAATTTATAAATAAATCTTATGCAGTGCCTCATTCTAAGAGAGATGCCGTAGGCAAAGAAATAGAAAGAATGATAGAGAATGATATCATTGAAACGTCAAACAGTCAATATTCTAACCCTTTGGTATGTGTAATAAAAAAGGATGGTTCTGTTAGATTATGTTTAGATGCTAGGCAAGTAAACAAACTCATTATTCCTGATAGGGAGGCACCTGAGAATATCGACGACTTACTTCAGAAATTTGAGGGGTTTAAATATATTACTAGTATAGATTTGGTAAGTGGGTTTTGGCCAATTGAATTAGATGAAAATAGTAGGAAATATGTAGCTTTTACGTTCAATGGGAGAAATTTACAGTTCAAAAGACTACCGTTTGGACTTAATGTAAGTACATCGATATTCAAGAAAGGGCTATCTCATGTCATGGGGCCAGATGTACTATCATTTGCAATTGTATATGTAGATGACATCTGCATAGCGTCACGCACCTTTGAAGAACACATTGAACATTTAGCTAGACTTTTTTATAGATTGAGACAGTTCAATGTTAAAATTAAATTAAGTAAGTCAAGTTTTTGTATGAGGGAGATAAATTTTTTGGGGTACGTTATTTCTGAGGAAGGCATCAGAGCTGACCCAGATAAAGTTAAAGTTATAGAGTCGTTTCCAGAACCAAGAAACTTAAAACAACTACAAAGTTTTTTGGGACTGTGCAATTATTACAGAAAATTTAGACGTGGCTATGCAGAGTTGACTGCACAATTTAAGCATTTACTGGGAAACAACAAACTCAGTAAAGACTGGTCCTGGGGTAATAAGGAGAGAACTGTGTTTAACAAAATCAAAGAAGAATTTTTGGATTGTGTAATTTTAAAGCATCCTGATTTTAATAAGGAATTTTACATGAATACTGATGCATCAGATTTAGCTTTGGGGGTTGTTTTGTATCAAATTAATGGGGATAATGATCATATGGTAATAGCTTTTGCAAGTAGAAGCCTTCAAGATTTTGAACTTAGATACACTATTACCGAGAAAGAATTATTAAGCATAATTTTTGCCTGTAAAAAATTTAGGAGTTACATTTTAGGCAATAGAATAATTGTAAAGTCTGATCACAATGTTTTTAAAGAATTGTAAACTCACTCATGGTAGATTGTTAAGATGGATGTTGTATTTGCAGGAGTACAACTTAGAAATTGAGTATTGTCCTGGAAAAGATAATGTAGTTGCAGATGCATTATCTAGAATTGATAATCAAGAAGTAGTCAGAAAAGACGAAGAGGGTGTGATCAAAATTTACAATTTACAGTTAGATAAACAACTTAAACTTAGAGATAAGACCATGAAACAATTGTTTAAAAATTTAGTTGCAGAACAAAGACTTGACATTAAATATCAAGGAATAATAAAAAATTTGTTAGAACAAGGTGAAAATTATGATAGACTAAAGAAATTTTTTGTAATATATCAGGATGTTTTATTTAGGAAATATAATGAAATGGATACTTTCAAGATATGTGTACCAACAAAGATGATTGATACCATTATAGACGATTGTCATGAAAGATATGGTCACATAGGAGGTGGAAAATGTTATCGTATTTTAAGGGAAATCTTTAGTTTTCCAAAACTTGAAAAAGTAATCAGAACAAAGCTAAAAGTTTGCGATTTGTGTCAAAAAAGTAAAGTCAGTAATAAAAAGCAAGAAGGCTTAATGATTAACATTTTGCCAGAAAAACCTTTGGATTTAGTAGCAGTTGATTTGTTTGGGGAGTTGCCTACAGGCAAAGGGGGGGTAAAGTACATTTTTGTGGTATTAGATGTCTTTTCAAAATTCATAAAATTATATTCAGTAAGGAGGGCGGTTTCTAAAATATTAGCAGAAAAAATAGTAAAGAATTACATGCAAGAAGTTGGAAAACCTAAGGTAGTCCTTAGTGACCATGGTAGTCAGTTTCAGTCGCAAGTATGGTATGAAACGCTAGGCTGGGAAGGAATACACATACGTCATACGTCAGTTTATCATCCACAGAGTAATCCTAGTGAAAGATGTATGAGGGAGTTAGGGAAGATGTTTAGAATATACATCCATGAAAAACATAACAGATGGCCTGATTACGTAGACTTCATAGAAAGATGTATTAATTACTCAGTACATGACTCAACGAACTTTCCGCCATATGAACTGATCTACAATAAAAGATGTCCTAGGATTTATAATGAATTGTTGGATTTCCCAGACAATAGAGAATTAAATAGAGAAGAAAGATTGATACTAACAAAGAAATGTTTAAAAATCAAAGCTGAACAGAGGAAGAAACAACATGACAAGAATGTCAAACCAATAAGGTATGAAAAGGGAGAATTGGTGTTAGTGAAAAATCACTACTTATCGTCGTGCCTAAAAAAGGAAATTAAGAAATTATTTTTGCTCTACAGAGGACCATACAGGGTCAAAGGTGTAAAGATGGAAAACGCATATGTACTAGAGGATATGCAAACAAAGGAAGAAATAGGTACTTATAATGTGGTAGAGTTACGGAAGTACTACATTGCAAACCAAACTTCTACGCCGACGTAATTCATTATTAGGTGTTAGACTTTAATTAATGGCAATGTTAGTAGGTTAATACATTATGAGATAAGTACTTTATATAATTATGATATATGTGAATATTGTAAAATGATAGTTATGATAACTTGATTTGTTAAGAATATTGAAATATGGGTGTAGCCAGGTGTGGCTTAGTACGTCATTGTTGTAGGTCATTAGAGATAGCAACATTGAGTCACATCTGGTGATTTAAGGGTAAGACGTCCCTAAAAAACGGTCAAGTAGCTGGTATGCATCCTAACAAGGTGTACACTAGTGATTTCAGGTTGTTGGGTCCTTAAAAAACCTTCTGAATTTCGATGTTGACCAGATGACGTGTCGCATCATGTGCACAATCCATATGATTGTTAGGTTTAGTAGTGTACATACACAAAGTTGTTCTTAGTTTATAGTTTATCTTGCTTAAATTTCATAGGTTGTGGGTAAACCGTGAAAACCTTCTTATTGAGAGGTTGATCAATGGTGTAGGTGTTTTAGAGGTACAAAGTGTCTCTCTTTGTTGTACACGTCTACCGAAATTGATCAATCTCGCTTAGTCTTCGTTGTGTTCTCTTTTTCTTGATCTTTCGAATATCTTTCTTTGTAATAAACAAAAACACTTGTTACATCTACCAGTTTCTAGGAAGAGAAGATATCTTTTGGAATCTGTAAATGTGATGACTTTTACAAGCGACTAGGTATTGGTTTTCCAACCCCATCTGACGAAAGTTTTGAATCCGGTCCTTATCCTTCCAAATTTTTCCCTCTCCTGATCCATTGACAGGAGAAGGGTTGTCTACTCACTAACCACATGTCCTCTTATCCGTTTTGTACTGTGGATCATACGATCTCGTACAATCTCACATATTCCATCATCTTATACATTCAAGAAAGAGAAGAAAATTTTATAATTAATATTTCTTTGAATGATTTAATATTAATAAAGCAGGGTAACCGAGTTTTTGAGGGGGGTTACATTAAAGAGTTGGCAAGTTATACAGTAGTATGAATGATGTATGATGAATGACATGTTAAATTTAAGATATATATTTGTAATGATGATTTTTTGATAACATATGTTGTAAATTTGTATAATAATTGATCAAGAGTCGAAGAAAGAATGTAAAGTAAAGTAAATTCTTGTAAAGTAAAAGTAAATTTTTGCATAATAAAGTAAATTTTTGCAAAGTAAAGAAAATTTGTGCAAAGTAAAGGGAAGTAATGTAATGTAAAGTAAAGTTGAAAGTGGTTAATAAGTTCATAAAAGTAAAGTAATTGATGTAAATTGTTATCTCAGTGCGGATACAATTGTTGTATTTCATAAAAATAATTTATGAATGTAAAGCAAATTAATGAGTTGATTCAGTTTGAATTTGAATTTTGAAGTTTTAATGTGGAAGAAGTAATGTAATGGATGTTAATTGTTATCTCAGAGCGGATACAATTGGTGTATTTCATAAAAATAATTTATGAATGTAAAGCAAATTTATGATGCAATAATGAAATGTTGATTTTATTGTTTTTAGAGGTGAAACCTATGATAAAGATTTATGCTGATGATAAATATGTTTGTGAACTTGGATTGTCTCGACTTACAATACATTGATAAGATGTTACATATTGTATATAAATTTTTCTTTTCAGGTGAAAATTGGACTCTGTAAAAATTTGTATTGTATATATTTATGAATAATGTACTTTGATTTGTAATGGCAAATAAGTATGAAATGTTGTTATGGTACGTATGTATGGTTGTGTGAGATGAGTAATTTAAATGTTTTTGTAAATTCAATTGCAGACGAGGTATTTTTGTGAGGTGACTATGAATTTCTATGGTGCTTCAACTCACATATATTTCTTTTTTGGTTGATTATGATTAAAATTTTGCAATTTGAACCATAATCAGAGGGGGTCTTTGTAATACATGTGAGTTTCAGGGTTTTTAAACATCAAAATAGTAGTATAACGTAAAAAGGGTCATAAGGTAAATTTTGGACATTAGCCTAATTTAAAAGATTTAGTTATTTCATAATATTAATGAACATAGAAATTCAA